>CAJVPZ010001182.1:0-15290 GCA_910592135.1 Racocetra fulgida | reverse complement strand
GCAGTATTATATATTGGATTTGGGATTGGTATAGTTAGCATTTTTTTAATTGGAATTTTAATTGCTGCTGGAATTTGAAGAATATCTGGAATAGACCAAACCCAAGTATTTGTATCTAATACTGTAAGATCAGGTATCGATTGTGGACCACTTTCATTTGATCTTGAACCTCCATAAACGATGATATTATTATCTTTAGCTGATAGAAAAAAATTAAATTAATTAAAAAATAGATACAATTAATTTTTTTTAAAATAAATTTACATACTTAAAACAGCTGAATGTCCAACACGAGCATTGATAAAAGCACCAGTAGCTATCTAAAAAGACATATATTCATAAAAGTGAGCTAATTAATAAATATAATAATATTGAGATTAATCAAAATACTTTAATAGACCAGGTATAGGATTGCGTGTCAAATATCCGAATCTATATTTAATATTACAGTAAGTAAAGGATAAGTTTTCAAATAATACTGTACGAAATATTAATATGATCTAAACCATACCTCATTCATATTGATATCTTGTCCACTAAATTGACTTCCACCAATATAAGCTATTTGATTGTTTGGTAAAAATACTGCTGCATAATCATTAAATTGAAGGACATTCGAGGGCTGGGGTAGTGTCCACCATGTCAGAGTAACAGTATCAAGTATGTTTATGTCATTATACCATGTTGATACTGAATTATCCACTTTAGATCCTCCATAAATAAAAATTTTTCCATAATAATCAATAACAGGTTGTACCTCATTGCGCATTATGAAACTAGAATTAAAATCATTTATATTCGGCGTGGTCCATAGTGAATTTTTAGAATCAAATACATACACTGATGACATGTATGTCTCTGAATTTGTATATGGCGTAAACGTCCTTCCACCAATTAGGAAAACAGTTGAATTGTCAAAAGGACTAACACATGAACCTCCAACACTATGTCCTATTGGCATTTCAACATCTTTATGCCATGGTGGCATTGTTGTATCAAATGAGTCCGATAAATCAAGATACCATATTTCGTTAGTTGCAACAAAACTTTGCAGCCAGCCACCAAAGAAATAAAGTCTATCATTAACTAACGAGCTAGCTTGTTCATATCGGGGACTAGGTACATCTTGGCAAGTAGCCAAATAACATATCAAGCTAATTATAGCAAAAAAAAGAATATTTTGAAAATTATTCATGTTGCTTTTTGGATCTCAAAATTTCTGTATACAATCGCACAATTGAATTTTATATCTTAATCACAACTTCTATAAGACATTATCATATAAGTTTAATAATCACCAATCATCAAGAAAAGTAACATAAAACTTTGTCATTTTCTTTTAACTGTTCAAATCGGAATGCTGCTAAAATTAATGTGCCGTGATGTTGCCACAGCCATACACAGTGCTCGTTGATCCCGTGTCGATCTTTGTTCATGTATAAGTCGTAAGCATTGACAGTTAATATATATGTTGAAGTTGAAATGCTGAAGATTAACGCCGATATTTTGTATTCGATTGCCATTATTACGTATCTGGTATTGTTATTTTGCGTACGTATTTAGTGGCATGATGTACATTTTGACTATTTCCAAACTTGTTTGTCCTTGTCTTGTGTTACTATCGAATGAAGAATGAAATCATACTATGCTGGATATGCTGGATTTGTAAACAAAAGAGAATACAATATGAAGAAGTAAAAGAATAAGAGGATAGATAGTGAACAATTAATTCATAAATAAAACTAAAAATTTAAATATGTGAAGGGATGATATGATAGAAATAAATAATACTGATAATTATATAAATTGTGAGCTCATCACGGGGACAAGTATAATTTGGGATTTGTGAAGTCGAATTATAAAAGTTGCCACCGTTTGAATTATAGATGCTTACTAAACTATTTTTGCCATTGACGAATTTGCGAAATCATATATTTCATCATTAACGGATTAACTACGTATAAAGTTTCATCAGGTCACGTGAATTTGAATTACTTTTATTTTCTATATTTGTGGAGTCGAATTCTGAGTTTTACTGACGGCCAAAAACAAGTCTTTAAATACATTTTTACTACATAAGCATATGTATACATTATTGGGCCAAATTGGCGAATAATGGTAGTTTGTCCAATAATGGTGTTATCCGGCAATTTTATGATCATGGTTCCCACATGATTATGCCGTAACTAAACATTAAAAATAGCAAGAAATAAACTCATGATCATAAGTATGTTTGTCAGATAAAAACTCTTTATACTACGTTACCTTCGGGACAACTTCTTCCGCCAATTACTTATACATTTAATGCCTTAACTATGACCACACTCGAGAATGATTGTACTCAAGAATAACGCCTTTTTTGTATCCTCCTTTATTCAATAGCACTTCTCCTTAAGTTTAACGTTAATACTTGTTGATAACATTTTCCTTCATATCTCTATCAGTAACACTTTCTAGCTTGTACTAGCTAATAATTTGGCGCATATACATTTCCATTATACATCCTTCATTATTGCATTAATCATTTAAACATTTTGGACGACTACACACTATGCATCATATTCGCACACGCATTCTGATTATGATTAACATCTAATCTAAAGAACGTTCGTGTGCTGCATCAATTTGGCTGTGTACATATCGATATAAGGCTAAGTATAATTAGCACCCCTTGAATGTGTGCCAGGTTTGTGGCGCAGATGTCCTGAACTACGAATTAGATTTCAAGATCATGTGTAACGTAACACGATCAAGAAGATTCAACATTTTGTCAGAAATCGCTCATTTCTTGAAAATCTGCATAGGAAACCACATTTAGTGCGTTAACAAAAAGGTTTCGCTAGACAATTTTACTATACAAACACCCCTTCCTAACCCTAACCCGAACCTTAACCCTAACATAAACGAACTTCGAAGAATTTTTGCTGCGCCATAAACCTGGCACACATTCAAGAAAAGCGTATAATTAGCCATATGACGTATGAATTAATAAGAATACAAAATAGGAAATCAAGAATACAGCACCTAACGGTAAAATACAAAATATATAAGCTATTGAATGCGTAGCAGACAATAACTTCGGTTATTTTATTATTCTTAGTTAACATTTCAAATAGTTTCCGCTGTTTGTTTTGTTTTGATCATGTAACTTATCGCGGTTTAAAATCTTATGTTGTATAAGCAAGTACGTACTTTATTTATTTTTTCTGTTATTACGTTTTAATTAGAGTACATGAATTAAGTTTTTTTAACATTAACATGTTTTATTAGAAATTTTTATTTCAAGCTTTAAAGTTAATATTTAAATTTAATAAAGTTAGGAATTAAAGTTGTTAAAATATTATTGGTATTTTAAATTCTAATTACTAAAATCATTTTTTACTAAACTGCACTTGTAGTGCTTTACCACCTATTAGCCACGCAAAGTTGATTTTTCGTTTGTATTACCGCCAACCCATTTTTCAATTTTTTTTTAAAGCCAATTATTCTACTTATGCTATTTAACTTTTTCCATAAATTAATCCGGTATCACCCGATAGAGACTTTATTTTCCATAGAAACGATAAAAAATTTCGACTGTCAACCAAATTTTCTGATTCCATGTTATACAAAGCGAAAACTTAACTTTGTGCGGCTTTAAATGTAAACATGAATCTATTAATTTACTGTAGATTATAAAAAAAATCTGTCCGATCGACAGGGAATTTGAAATCCATACAATGCAAAACGAAAAATCAACTTTGTGTGGTCTTTAATTTTTATAAGGTTCGTATATAAAATTTTTAAACTTTCTAAGTTAGGACTAATATTTAAGGTTAGAATTAAGCTTTAAAAAGGATTTTGGAAACGTAGAGCATTTCTAATTAGAGTACCTCACACTGGTTAATTAGCCAGTTTCTGAGATCATTCAGCATAGGTGGTAAAGCGCTATGGTCAAATAATATTGAGAATTTAGGGGTTTTTTTTTACTGCTATCATAAAACATCTTAATTGCAAAACTTCTTCTATCACTATAAAACCGTCTACATTCAATTATGTTATAAAATTTACATGAAAGTTGCCATCTGCCTGAAATTGGAACTTCAGGTACCTGGAGTTGGCACCTGCCTAAAACCGTTAGCTAGTGTGTGCGTGCAGGATGGTCTAATTTCAGTCAGGTGTATTAAGAAATCTTCGCTCAACATTTAATATTTGATAATCCTAGATATAATTAAATGATGCCATTTTCTTCAAATTCTTGATTTACTGATTACGTATACGTGATGTGTGATACATGAAAGCACTAATTTGAAAAGCGCTGTAATACGTCTCATTCAAAAACCTAATTACTTACATTTTCAACTTGATAATTTTTAATTTTGGATAACTTAGGATAGATTTCCCAGTCACAACATACGTATGTATAGCGTTGGCTGTCCCAAGCTTTTTTTGGTTTTGTTCAGGGATTAATCAAATTCTCAATTTTTAGCTTAAAAGCTATAGAAAAAAATAATACTAATAATCATAATAAAATAGATTAAAATTACAATTTAGCGGTTTATTTATGTTTCAGAACAAAGATTCTTAATAAATCTTAAATTATTGGCATATATATATATTTTTTTTAATACACCAATTTTGAATTAAATTTTTCTAACTTCGTCCCTACTGTTCTACGTATAGCACTGCGTACGTATATATCTAGCAAGGCATGACAACAATAAACGTTAACTATAAATATAGAGGTATTACCCGTGTCACGAGTTGAAAATTGCTCTAACCCAGGTCAAACGGGTCAAAATTAAAAATAGACAAAACTCTACTAAAATGCCATATTAAAACAATTTATCCACTATAACTGTATATATAATTTACTATTTAAATAGCAAGGCTCTTGCCCAGGTCAGCTTCTTGACGGGTCACGGGTCGAAAATTGGCCTAATAAAATACAGTAATCCGGTACTTCCCAAAGTAGTAAATGAATGAACTCACATCACAGCAAGGTCGAGGAATTTTTCAATAAAATTCGAAAATGTTCAGTTTAAATATTTGGAGTCCGGCTATTTTTTTACTAATAGTTCTAATTAAGAATCGTCACATCAACATTTAAGGTTTAACTTTAAAAACTTTATGAATCTCCGTTTGACCCGTTGACCCTGGTTATAACCGGGTAAGACCTCTAGATAAATATTTAATTTCCAAACTTTTAATCTATTATTAAAAACATATTATTTCGACATATGTTTTGGTTTAAAAGTCACTATGGATAAAAGGACTGAATTTGAGTTATATTTGAAATCTGCTGAAGATGGTAATTCCATTGCACAATTTAATGTTGAAGTCATAGGCACAGATAAGAATTATAAAGGAATTTGAGTGGTATTTGAAATCTGCTGATGGTGGTAATTCGTATGGACAATATAACCTTGGATGGTTTTATCAAAATGGCATTAGCACATATAAGAATGAAAAAAAGGCATTTTAATGGATAATGAAACTGCTGAAGGTGATAATTCCACTGCACAATATAATCTTGCGTTGTGTTATGAGGCACGGAAAAAAATGAAACAAAAGCATTTGAGTTTTGTTTAAAACTGCAGAAAATGGTTATTATCCCGGACAGTATAAAATTGGACTATGTTATCGGAATGGCTATGGAACATCGCTTAATAAGAAAAAAGCTATTAAATGGCTACAAAAAGCGAAAAATGATAATGTTAAAGAGTAGTTAATCCTGAAGAGCTTGATTCTTCTCTAAAAATCATTATCAAACAATAATTTCATGGATTCCATCTAATGAAATAGAGATGGATTTACAAATGTTTATTCCACAAGTCTTATGTAAAAACCTGTGCCTTTTTATTTGGTTATTGCACGGGATTGTACGTCAGACACCGTGAAATGATATAGTTATTATATGGGTATATGAATAACCCGTGGCCTTCGGCCACAAGTATGTATTCTGCTAATTGGAAACGCGAAACCACAGATGAGATTTGTATCAAATGGTTGCACTCAAATAGTTTCATGGATCAAAAAATAGCTGTGAAGAACTCATAAAAAAGTAAATAATTGATAAATTTATAAATTTGGTATTATTATTTATTTATTAATAAATATGAGTTTAAAGCTAATCGCATATTCAAAGATTGGATCTAAAGATCCCACATTTTTGAATGCCATGGAATATCAACAGATGCATGCATTATATAGTTTGCAATATGTGCCAATGGGATCATTACATAGTTATTCAAATGAAATGGGAGAAAAAATTGGAATTGTAATCTTATATTGCATTCGACCTCCAAATAATTCATTTGAATAATATTATTCATAGTGATTTACATAGCGGTGATATATTTCAAAATGATTTATAGTGCTTATATTGGAGATTTAGGATTTGCAATATCGGTTAATAAAACATTAGACAAAGAATCAGGGTGATTTATGGAGCTTTATCATATGTAGCGCCGGAAGTTTTACAAGGAAAAGCGTTTACCAAAGCATCAGATATTTATTCTTTTGGAATAATTATGTGGGAGATTTCATCTGGAAAGGTTGTATTTTCTGACTATAAAAATGATAATTTAAGATTGACAGTAGAAATTTGTGAAGGTCTGAGACCAACAATTATTAAAGAAACATCATGTTTCGTAAATCTTTTAAAGAAATATTGAGATGAAGATCCAAAGAAACGACCGTCAGCTATAGAAATTCTTGAAACTATTTTAAAATGGAAAAATAATTCTGAAATTTTAGCTGAGTTCTTAAAATCTGATAAAGAAATGGAGATAGAAAACAATAACACTAATAATGATACTGTAACACTGAAGACGACACAATTTATACTAGCAAATTCATTATTATCTTAATCAACAGTCACATGAATATATAACTGTTAACGTTCATGAAAATGAAGTTATTTCTAATAATAATATTTGCATTGATGGTATTTATAAGAATAGTAAGTTAAACTACGTTTATATTTATTTATAAAAGAGTTAATAAAATGTAATGTGAAATAATTGTCTAAACAAATTAGAAAATAGTTTTTATATTACACATAGATCAAGTCATTATACCGAATGATGAAATGCATAATCTTTGCTATTCTCATTAGTCTTTCTTTCCAATCCCACTATCAAAGCCATTTAAAAAACAATCACTAATTGGTTAAGGTTAGATTAGTGTTGGAAAAGACAATACTGTAATTAGAAAACCTCCTAGCCAAAAGTTTCATAAGGAATTTTTTTGTTATGAAAGTTTCATAAAAAAAAAATTCCAAGTTAAAGGCGATTCTTCAAAAAATTCATAATTGCTTTGACTTTTATGTTATACTTCATCTGCGCCTTGATTTATTACTGCAATATGGAAAATACACTACCAGTGACAGGCTCCATGTATCTCCCACAGGCGTCTATCGCCAGTAGCAGATCTTCCAAAACCGTCAATTCGGATCCGAATCCGGTTTATGCAGTGAGTTTGAAAAACTGCTACTGGCTACGGGTACATGTTGGAACCTGTTGCCAGTAATGTGTTTTCCGTATTAATTATGTACCGTTTTAGTTCGAATACCTTTTGTAAAAAGCTACTTTCATACCCATTAAAAATACGGATTCATTCGTAATAATTTTGTTCGCCAGTAAAAACTTTAAGATCTGGCACGAGAAAAAATAAATAATAATAATAAGGGCATTTATTCTCAAAATTTTACTAGGGTAACCCCTGTTGTGTAACTAATAAAAAATATTCTCCGTAAAGTTTTTAAAACCATAACCCTAATTTAATTTATACGTATTTATATTGATTTTGTTATAGGGTGCACCGTGTGCACCCCGCACCAAACATATTTATCCTAATAATAATAATAATAATAATAATTTAAAACATACTCACTTCCAGAAAGTCAAAGGCAAATAAATGCCTTATTGGCGTAACCAACCTATGCCGATACTATAGATTTCACGTTACACAATTTTACAATTTACGTACTTCTGCGCAGGATATTTTGGGGTAGTTCAACATCATGTGATCTGTACAAATGACGTATCGATATTTCTGTATTTGTTGATCATATCATCCGTTTATTTGTACGCATGTTAATCTGTTTAATTTGCATTATTAATGAAACACTTTTTCTTTGAACTCAAAGATGATAAGCGAAGAACAAGGAACCTTTTTTTATTATCAACATTCTGCTGAATTGGGCGATCCTGATGCTATATATAATGTAGGATATTGCTATCAAAATGGGTTTGGAGTTAAAAAGGACGAACATCAAGCGTTTATTAACTATCAAAAATCCGCAGAGATGGGTCATGTTAGCGCAACATATAATCTTGGTAATTGTTATCTTTTGGGAATTGGTGTTGAACAAGATGATCATAATGCATTCATTAATTTTCAAAAAGCTTCCGAGATGGGTGATTTAGAAGGGACTTATTATCTTGGTTATTGTTTTCAAAACGGAATTGGTATTGAAAAAGATGAATACAAAGCATTCATTAATTATCAAAAAGTTGCTGAGAATGGACATGCTAATGGCTCATATTATCTTGGTTATTGTTATCATTATGGAATTGGTGTTGAAAAAGATGAAAGTAATGCTTTCATTTACTATCAAAAATCAGCTGAAATGGAGAATGTTGATGCAATATATATTCTTGGCTATTGTTATCAAAATGGAATTGGTGTTGAAATAGATGAAC
Organism: Racocetra fulgida; assembly: GCA_910592135.1. Taxonomy (NCBI): domain Eukaryota; kingdom Fungi; phylum Glomeromycota; class Glomeromycetes; order Diversisporales; family Gigasporaceae; genus Racocetra; species Racocetra fulgida. The sequence goes on along the minus strand of CAJVPZ010001182.1, from coordinate 6,603 downwards.
ATAAAGCGTTCATTAATTATCAAAAAGCCGCGGAGATGGGTCATGTTAGTGGTACATATTATCTTGGATATTGTTTTCAAAACGGATTTGGTACTGAAAAGGATGAAACTCAAGCGTTCATTAATTTTAAAAAATCTGCCGACATGGATGATATTGACAGCATATTCCAAGTTGGATATTGTTATCAAAATGGGATTGGCGTTGAAAAGGATGAATACCAAGCATTTATTAATTACCAGAAATGTGCTGAGATGGGACATATTAATGGAATATATAATCTCGGATATTGCTATCAAAATGGCATTGGTGTTGAGATAGATGAATATCAGGCATTCATTAATTATCAAAAATCTGCAGAAATGGGTCATGTTAGCGGAATATATAATCTCGGGTATTGCTATCAAAATGGAATTGGTGTTGAAAAGGACGAATATCAGGCATTTGTCAATTATCAAAAATCTGCTGAGTTAGGTGATACTGATAGCACATTTCAAATTGGATATTGTTATCAAAATGGCGTTGGAGTTGAAAAGGATGAACATAAGGCATTTATTTATTATCAAAAATCTGCCGAAATGGGAAGCTCTGACGGAATAAACGATCTTGGCTATTGTTATCAATACGGAATTGGAGTTGAAAAGGATGAATATAAAGCATTTATAAATTATCAAAAATCCGCTGATATGGGAAATGTTACTGCAATGTCACAGCTTGCTTATTGTTTTAAAAATGGAATTGGGACGGAAATAGATTTGCAAAAAGCTGATTATTGGACACAAAGGTAAGTAGTACATTTTGATTTATGTTATAATAAGCTTTAATTAAGATTTTAATTCAGAAATAAAATTAAATAATCAATAGGGGAAATAACTAGTTTATTAAGCATTTCCTAGTTACATACAGAGATGTAAAATGTGAGTAAATGTGTTAGTTTATTACTTAGTTCCATTAGGTGCCCAACAATTCCGCAATTTTTGCATTCACAGTATCAGTAAGACGCTATTATGCTTCATAAATATTTATCAGGCCTATTTATTGATTAAAAAAATTACTTTATATAAATAAATTTAGCATTATTGATATAAATAAATTTAACATTGTTGATATAAATAAATTTAGCATCGTTGATATAAATAAATTTAACATTATTTATATTTAAATTTTTAGACAATAATTCTATGAAAAAGCATGATAAAGAAAATGTGTTTAAAAATGCATCTTTTAATGAAACAAAACTTTTTAAAAAACGAAAACGTGTGCATATATCCAGGGATATAATTTATTGCATTACGTTTGCTCTCAATCTGAGTCAAACTAAAAAGCTTGCCGCTTTTCAAAAATCTAAAGCTAGATTTAAAATTAGTGCTAAGTATAGTTTATACTAACATTTTGCAAAAATAGCTTTAAAGACATTTTAAATAATTTTTTTATAATTTTATTCGTTTATTATAAAACGCATCTATGGGTGGTTGGCACTTATCATATGCTTTATTAAGTTTTTAATTTTTTTATATAAAATTTTTAATGCAAAAATTTTCACATTAGGATTAGTAGTTAGTGTTAGAATTAAGGTTTTGGAATGTTTTTTGGGGTGTGTTGAACATTTTTACTTAGAACATTCCGCACCGATTAATTAACTAGTTTTTGAGATAATATATTTTATGGGTGTAAAATGCCATAGGTGCATTTCAGTAAAAGTCAATTTATTTATAGGTTAACTAACAACGTATATTCCAATTATAAACATCACATGCTTTAAAGCGGTGAAACATTTTTTGCCATCCCCTAGTTAGATGATTCATAAATTCCAGTACTATTTAAGTTCAACAAGTCAAATTTATATTTTAAAACAGCATCCAAGGATCACAAAAGTGTTTCAAACGTCCAATTTGTCCAATGTACAACAATATTAGTCAAAAGTGCTTCCGCGATTTGTAACAATAAAATTTATTACTTTTCTTGAAATTTTAATATTGAACTAAAAGTTTTAATAATACAGTTATTGCGAAATTATGTAAGGTTTAAAGTTTGCTTTGAAAGTAATCTTTAATTTTCAATTTTCAATAACTATCTTGTTAAGTCAAATTTTTTATCATTATGTGATAATTTTTTAAAATTTTAGTTAACATTATTTGAAAATTTCAAGACAATAGAACTTTACATAACAAGCTGCAAGGATACTCTTAGACAGTACCGTAATGTTTGAGTAATTATTTAATAAATTCATTGTTAGAAATTGATTTTGATTAAATAAATTACTAATTATGTATTATATAATTTGTTTTTTTTTAAATTTTAGTGAGTGAGTGAAAATTTGTTATACCAATATACAGTACATGATCATTTATTATAAAATGCACCTATGGTGGTTTGGTATCATCTATCATGTTTTTATTATGTTTAGCAAAAATTTTCACGTTAGGTTAGCATTTAGGGTTATAATTAAGGTTCGGAAGGGTTTTTTGAGGCGTATAACATTTTACTTAGAACACCCGCATCAATTAATTAGCTAGTTTTTTGAGATAATGTATTCACATGTTTAAAACACCATAGGTTCGTTTTAGTAAAAGTCTGTGATAATCAAAATTAATTTTTAAATGAATAGTCCAGATATTTTGTTAGATATTAATCTAGGTGAAAATTTATTTGAAAACCCCTCAAGAGAGTAAGTATAAGATTTATTATTTTACTTTTAAATAAAATCTAAATTATCATTAAAATAATACATTTCTTTTTTTAATACATAATCGAATAACCAAAGCACTCCACTTTATGGTTTCTGTCCAAATCCAAAATGTAACAAACCACGAACTCATTATCTCTGGTGTCAACCATGTGAAACAAAACAATTTCGTGAAAATTTTAGCACTAGTGGAAATATAGAAATAGATCAGTTTATACAAGAAACTCAGCTTTCATCGACCTCATCGAAAAGTGTATTTGAATGGATACCATACAGTGAATTTTCTTCCCTCAAATTAATAAAAGCAGGCGTTGTAAAATATTATAGCGCTTATTGGTCTTCTGGCCCTAGGATTTTATGGGACAAAACAACACAAAAGTATTTCAGGTCGAGTCTCCATCAAGTGCATTTGATTGTCCATGATCTCGAAACGACCACAGAAGAAGTAATAAATCAGGTTATTTTTGAAAATCTTTTCCTATAAAATTTATTGAATTGACATTTAATTAGTTTGTCATAAATAGCACAAAAAATTTCTCCATTGCCTACGTAATAACTTTGCGGTAGGAATCGATTGGTATGGGATATCACAAGAGCCAGAAACAAAAGCACTCATATCAGTTGGTGAATATGCTGAAAAAGGGGTACTTCTTGAATATCTACGATCAAACTGTGTTAATTTGAATTGGAAAACTAGGATCAATTTCTTATGGCAAATATCTAGAGACTTACAATCTATTTTCGATTCTGGATTTGTTTCAACAGCATTAGGGACAGTTTCATTTTGTATAAAAAATGATCAGACCGTTGCATTTAGGGATTTTGTTTTTGTGGTTGATAAAAGCAATATAAAGTATAACAATAACAGATTCTATGTTCCAATGTATCAAGCACCAGAGTTCTTAAGAAATTTTATCTTCACTGAAGAAAGTAATATATACTCGTTCGGTTTAATCATGTATAACTTCTCATCACCATTTGTTTAAGAATTTGACGAGTATTCTAACTTAGACCTTACACCCAAAGGTGCACCGAAATCCTATGTTGACCTAATGAATCAGTGCTTGAACGATAATCCGAAATTACGTCCCTCAATAACGCAAATCGTCAATACTTTGGGTAAATGGTATCTTGAGGCAGAACGAAATATTGATACACAGATCGTTACTGAATTTCGGATGGCTGACGAATTTCGTCAAGCATCCCAAATGGAGGAGCTTGATAAAAAGTTGAAAATCAATCCGGATGTGATACCTCTAATGGACAAAGATATTTCTGCGGGATCTCTTTTATCAATTATCCATAAACTCGGTGTTGATTTAATCGATATTAATCAATTTGCTGATAGAAAGTGTATCAAAGAAGGTGGTTTTGGTTTTGTTGAAAAAGCTCTGTGGAGACGAACAAACAAGTATATTGTTTTGAAAAAAATGAAAAACATTTCAGCGATTAATTATAGAGAACATAAAGCGTTTATTCATGAATTGAGGATACATATTCGACTTGACCTAATGGACCGAATTGTGAGAATGTTTGGAGTAACGCAATGTGAATTTAAATCATTATAAATTATTGCGATTATAAAATAATTCATTATTTAAATTGATTGTTTTTTTTTAAATAGCTATAGATGGCTTTTTTATGGTTATGCAATATGCTAATGACGGTGACTTGGCAGATTTTCTTAAGAGTAACTCTTCAAAATTAAAATGGCCAGACAAATTCCAACTTGCATTAGAGATTGCTGAAGGGTTAGATTTTTTACATAGAGAAGACATCGTGCATAGAGATCTTGTATGAAATATATTTTTCTTTTTCTTTAAATATAAATTGCATTAAATCCTTTGACACAATATTTATTGTAGCACTCTCGGAACATTCTTGTTCATGAAGGACATGCAAAACTTTCTGATTTTGGGATATCACGTCAAACTAATGCTGAGACTACGATTCTCGTTGGAACTTTTGGACGGTTTCAATATATTGAACCTAAAATATTACAAGATCCAAACTATCCTTATGATAAACGATCAGACATATACTCGTTTGGCGTTTTAATGTGGGAAATTTCTAGTGGCAAATGTCCTTTTGATGAAGGTGATCCAATAGCGGCTAGTATATGCATAATTAAGGGTGGAAGAGTAGAACCAATTCAGGACACTCCGGATGATTATCGCGACCTTTATGTTGATTGTTGGAATAATGAGCCTCAAAATAGACCCGTAATTAGTGCGATAGTGGAACGTTTAACACTTATAAATAAAAATCTAAACTTGAAGAACGACGATAAACACACTAATAGTATATATTGAATAATTCTGCTAAATGATTTTTGTAATCCGCTAGAATATATCTGATTTGAGTTTTTGAATCCTTTCTTAGATGAATCATCCGAGTTATCCGAAACTAGCCAAAATGACAACCATCCAGTTTCAAAAAGTAGGTACTTTTTTAAATATTCATTTATGAATACGAAAGTAGATTTTGACATGTATATTTCAAATTTAGGTATTGATTTCGTGATAGACGACCCTTCTGACAATTAATTCTATGGATTAAATTATGTCCTTATAAAAGAAAAAATTTTTGTTGAAAAAAATAAATTTAAAAATTTTCATCAATACTGTACTATTAGAAAGAGGAACTAGCATCAAGAAACCTAAGAAATTGGGATTACCCAAATAACTATAGCATAACTTTGGTATTGTAATAGCTAACTATAAGACACAAACCTGCCCACCATGCAATGTTTTTATTTTATCTTCGCTATTTTAAAAACATCTAATATGACTAGGCTATTCATACTATTATTTATAGTAATCCAATATAGATAGCAAGTAAGCTTTAAGTCTGAAAATAATGGATTTTATTTCATTTATTCATGATAGTGTCTGCTCCTAGTAAATACTGTATCAATATAGAAAACAAATCTATACTAACTTTGTGCGAATTAAAAATTTTCATAATAAAATATTCAAAAAATTTCAGCTTCAGCCATCACATTTATTATCATGCACCGGGAAAGGGAGTGGAACGAATGGAACAACTACTCATAGGAGAAATAGTGTACGGATGTGAATCTTAAACTTTTAGTCAGCGTGATCATATCACATGCAACAGCAATGGTTTATAATCATGTTTGAAACAAGTATTGAAAATCAGCTATTGCATCGAGATATGGAATTAATGACGATTAAAAAACATTTAATAGTCTAATATTAGCACTTCGCATTCAAACTTTCTCTATCGATTAATTTAATCCATATATTTCCCCATTTGTGCAGCTATCTAGTCTGGTGTTCTTAAATTGATCATGGTTCAATACATTTTCATGTATATGTTTGCACACGCATTGATTTTGCCCTATAAAAAATGGTGCACGGGATTTATGGTCAAACACGGTTATGTGACAGCACGAGAGTATACAGAACTGAACAGAATATAACACGGGCAGTGCACGGGAAATATGCTCTGGACACATAAAGAGGCGCGAATTCCGTGCAACAGTGCACGTAATAGTATGCTTTTTTACGTGTTTTCCCGTGTAATTTCCCGTATAGTTACGTATGTAGCTGTATTAATTAAAATCTTTAAAAGAATTTTAATTTCGATTCTCAATTTAGGCTATATTCTTCTGCGATACGACATGTATAATTATTAATATGAAATGAGGCGAGCAAAACTAGGCCGAAAGCATACAAGAAAATTTGTCAACGACATTATTTTTTTTTTTTAAAAAAAAGAACCAGATTTGCAAAGAGGACAAGCGAAGCGAGACCGAGAGCCATATAAAGAATGACGTTTATGCCCTTTCCTATTTATATTTAAAACTAGTTGAGTGGACGCTTAATAACTACATTTATAATGCTTATGTTTCTTATGCTAATAACGATCGTGAACAGTCCTTAAAATCGATCGTG
>CAJVPZ010001181.1:0-15295 GCA_910592135.1 Racocetra fulgida | reverse complement strand
TATCGTTATTTAGAAATCGATATAAAACGATTAAATGCTATATATCGATTACTTTCTATAAAAAAAATTTCCCGATGCCCTTTATACAATGTTATATTGCATGAATGCCACAGATCCTTCCACTTGCTCCCCCAGGTAAACTGTCTTGTATCTCAAACCAGGCCTCTGCTGCTGCCAACGGTTTGCCATCCCCAGGTCTTGACATTTTCTAAGTGTATGGTACAGTTGTACAACTTCTACCCTTTATGTACTCCCTTATATAGTATTCATCAGGACCATGATTCGTAAGGACCTTCTGAAGTTGCACAGCAACCGCAAGGCTACACACTCCTAGCCATTGGCTTTCATGATTTGTTTTAATTACCTATCTTGTTAAAGACTGGCCTAACACCACGAAATTACTTAAGTAGCAAGCTAAATCACTTCTAGCTATTTCTAGTTGGTGTGGCATTCATGCTGGTATATCCTAGCTCTTTTCGTCTTAGACTTCCATATAGGTGTGACCAGAGCTCTGATTTGGTGCATTTAGATGTACAGAGGTAGGTTACATTCTTTACGCCAAATAGCCTTCTATAGTCATTCCACTGATGCCAGAGGTGCTTCCAATTCCAGTTAAGGCTTGATCCTTTGTCATAGCCCATAGTTGCATATCTCCACTTCACTTACTACTTCAGTTTTGGTAGTATTAAATTACCCTTTCAAGCAAGTATCTAACATTATACTATATTAGGACTTATTCGCACGATCTGTTGATCATCCTTCCAAGCAAATACCGCACAAGTTGGATGCAGAGATGTTGATAATGCCAAATATAGAAATGATAGGATGTTGGTGTTGTCTCTTAGTCACCCCAACTGAGGACTTATACGTGCAATCTTCTATAGCCTAGACCTTCTGTGATGCCGCTATTACACATAGTGCTCACACTCTGCAACTAGGTCTCCTTCTGGGAACTCTTTATTCTGATCTCATATTGCACTTGGACTTTCCACAGAGCTTCACATCCGATTTGGCTCTATATGGTTACAGTAACAAATTTGAAAATTTGCCACCAGCTCGACTCGAACCGTTGACCTTGTCTGTGGGGGTTTGGAAGCTTAACCAATAAGCTACGGGACCCAAACCCTGAACAGACCCAGAATTAAAAGATTAAAATGTTAATTATACTTATTTTATATTTAACTTTCTATATAAAATTTTGGTGGGATAACATGCATATGAAACCTATTTCTATGTTTGACATGTTAATGTGTTGTTTAATATGCATATATTCTAACACGTTAACATGTTATGAAGATTTAGAACCAAGTTTCTTACATCTAGTGTTGGCCATTTGGGTCATATTTAACTTTATATAATCAAGGTGGTCATAATATAATAGTAAATTTTATAAGGTATAACAGGTCATAAGGTTATAATCTATAGTTGGCCAATAGGTCATAACAAATATACTCTACCAATATTAAAACCTAATATTAGACCCCCAGGTCTAGTACATAGTAGAGCATTTGTACCATTAGAAGAGAAATTTTAAAAAAGCATATATAGATAGTTTTTATTGGTCGATATATATAAAAAAAAAAAAATTTCCAATTATCACTTTGGTGATCCGGCCAGGATATGAAAACCAAGTATATAATTTTGTGGGGCCTAATTAATTTTTTTTTTTTTTTTTTTTTTTTTTTAGGAATTTTTTTTAACAAATAATGAACAGGAAAATTTATTTATTTCTACAACTGCAGAATCTGTGTCTAGCTCTCAAAGTTCGGCCCCAGCTCTTACTGTTTTAACTAACAAATCACCAAATAGATGGACATCATCAGAAACTCGGTTGCTTATTGAAAAAGTCAGAAAGCAACAGCATGCATTACAACGAGTAAGAGATCTACAAGAAAAAGATAAAATTTGGAATAATATTATTGCAAATTTACAAAATTCTTCTGATGCAAATTCAAGCTTAAAGGATCATACAAAAATCTTAATTCAACAAAAGTGGGATACTTTTTTTTCAAAAGTATCATAATATAAAAGACACTTTTGGAAGAACTGGTGAAGAAGCAGTTCAGAATGATTGGGAATTTTTTGATGATATGGACAAATATTTAAAAAAGGATCCAAGTATTATGGCACCTATTACAAGTGATTTCATTAATAGAATAAAGCACAAATTATAAAAGTTAGCAAATAATAGTGATGATGAAGTAAATATTAAAATTTTATATATATTATTGTTATATATCAGATATTTATATTTATTTATTATTTTATAGGTTGATTTCTCTAATATTAAAAAAAAATGAGTTGAGGATGAAAAAGTAAATATTGAAGAGTTTTGTATACTTATTAAGAAACAAACTGAAATGATTATTGAAACTATAAAAGATCAACATGTTCGTAAAACTGAAGTTCAGCAAAAGCAACATGACAAACAAATGGAGATCTTTAGGCAACTTTTAATGAAATTATAAAAATAGATTTTATAATTTATTTTCATTAATTTAAAAAAAAAATGTATTGCTTAAATATATTCAATATATTATTGTATTGCTATATATTACAATTGTGAAATATTAAAAAGAAGATTTGTTAAATAATCTCTTTTTTGTATACCTGCTAATCTATCATTTTCTTCATTAACCATAAATAATTCATCATTAGTCTTATGATCTTCAACATGTTATTAACATCATTTTCTTCTATCTCAGTGTCTTCTAAAGACAACAAATCTCCATTATCAATATATAAATTATGTAAGATACTACACGCATAAATAATTTTAATGATACATTTTAGATTAGTACAATAAACTTCTTTTAACAAAATTCTCCATCATCCCTTTAACTGTCCAAATGCTTACTCAACAACCATTTTTGTTGAAGAAAGAATTTTGTTAAAATGTCATTCACGATGTGTTAATAAATCATAATTAGGAAATCCTTTCATCAGGTAAGTTTAAGAGGATAAGCAGTATCGGCGATAATATATATACCACTGGGAACCCATTGTTCAGTATTTAGTAAAATTTCATGATATAGTGAAGAGCGATAAAACATATGGGCATCATGAACACTACCTTTATACAGTATAATAAATTTTATTTTTTTTAAAAAAATATTAATACACATATAAAATTAAAAAAAAATTGTATTAAACCTGCTTTGCCAACATGTATATATGTGAAATGTTCTTGAAAATCAACAATTCCAAAAAAGTTAATTGAATGAAAGCTTTTACGATTTACAAATCGTACACCATTTTTGAAAGGAGGATGGATTAGTATATATGACCCATCCATGGCCCTGATGACATTAGGTAATCTACGATTTCCTAAACCGGTTTTCTCATATTTAAATCTATGTTACTGTAGCTAATCGAGCACCTTGTGGCCACATTATCCAATCATTTTCTACATCCAGTAATGCTTCTAAAAACTGATCTGTGAAATGACATACTGACCCTTGACTAATGCCAAGTGTTTGTTCCAATGTTCGTATGCCTGCTCCATTTGCAAATCACTATAATACAATGACAATTTGCTTCCATATAGGTGTTGCATTAAAGGCTTCTGAAAAAAAGGCTGGATGGTTTTCTAATTGTCTAACAATGTAGTTAAAAGTGGCAAGAGTAATATGAAAATGTCACCGGAATGAATTATAACCTCCTTCATCTGTTAAATATGGAAAAACTTCCAACCAGAATCCACCCGTTTTTGGTCTTTGTTGATGTTGGGCTTTTACATTAGGTAAGAAAAATAAATATAGAATTGCCGCGTTTGACATAAAAGGTAGAAGATAATAAAGATTGGTAAGGTTTACTCTTTAGGTCTCTTGGGATTTTTTATTAATGATAAGAGTTTTGAATATAAAAAGCAATATAATAATTTTTCGACAATTATAATTTTGTTGAAGATCCATGACGAAAAGCACTTGAACAACCTCTTTTTTTACTCTATTAATAAGCAGTTTTGGCCAATCAGCGTTAACTCAATGAAAAAAAGATTGTCTGCGCCTTCAGACTTTTTTCAGTGAAGCGGCAGCTCACTTGATCAATTTTTTTGGCCCCAACTATTTTTTTATTTCCGATCAATTGATTTAGGCGCTTGAGAACACCCTAAGTTAGCGATTTCAGCATAATAGATTCTATAAATTGATACGTATATATATATGCATACATATGTATGTAATTAAGATCAGGTAACTAATATAAATATTATGCTGTTACATATCTTTCAGATCAAATACAGAAACATAATGCTTTCAAAGCATCTTCGCTGGAGAATAATTGAAAAAAAATTTAGAAAGCTTATCATTTCGAAAATTGCAAAATCTTACATGTGAGCATGTCTTCTATAAGTTGAGTTCTCAAGCATTTTCGAAGATATGGATATATTAAAAACTTCTGCAACAGATATTAATAAATCAAGATTTTTTGAATGGAATCGTGAGTCATGCCTTTAAACCATTTCTTGATCATATCTAACTTTTTTAATGTCGGCACTACACTACACGTGTAATATGTTTATTATAAAAGTCTATTTTATATCTGGAGGCTTTTTATATTTCTTGACAATTTTAGCTTCCTCCATAAGTTTTCGCATAAACTAAACACAAATATTCAACCAAAATTTATAACAGTGAACGTGTCAACATTTTAATGGTAAAATTATCTGTAGAACAAGTATTATATGTAGCATGTTTTTATAGGAAAATTACTATAATTTCGCATAAGTTTGTATAAGTTCTGAAGTCAAAATTGTATGTAATTTTTGTTATGTGAATAATGTTGGCCAAAACTCTCGTAGAGCTGTCTCATAAAGTCTAGTAATGCTGGCAAAACTTTTGTAATGCTGTTGCAATAATCAACACTATTTAATGTAAAAGTTACGTGCGTACGTGTACAGTTTTGTAAGTTTATTGAATCTATTATGCCGAGATAATAACTTAACCGGATCGGCCGAAAAATCATTCGCTAATTTTTATCAGGTGTTTCAGAAATTATGATATTAACAGTAAAAAAAATTTTCTTTCCGAAATAAAAGTTAGAATAGAACAAACAAATCTATTATCTCGGCATATTACGGGCGGCGAATCCGCCCACATGATCATGTTCTAATTACCATTTATAAAATAAAACGTGAATGATTACCACCCATCAATCATACTTGTACCCTATAAAATAGTATTTGTGCTCCGCCTCAACTTGTCGACTTGACCAAAAAAATTATTAACTAATGCCTATACTTTTAATCAATTCTAGTACACAACTATATTTGATTGAATATACGTCACACTTTAAACAATGTGATTCAAAACTGCAAGCTGGCGACTTATTTTATAATGATACTCATAATCTAATCCTAACTAAATCACAAAAAATTAGGCTATATATGTTTGTTACAATAATTTAATCCTAACTATATTAGGACCGATAGTCTTTTTGATCCGTCCTATAAAAGACCAGATTGGACCGGCGGCTTTAGTCGGACCGATTAGCAGCCCTAATTTAGAGAGTATAAATCAGCATTTTGATATGCAAATTATAAACCATAAAATGATCTAAGACTCCTTTTTATTATCATTCAATATTATGGGGCATATGTGGTGTGTGTGTGTATTTATGCATACCCTGTAATTATACGTAGGAAAATGTGTGTATGTGGGCTGTAATTATAGGAAAAGTATATTCAACAGGATTTTCGAAATGCAAATTATAGGCAATAAAACGATATAAGACACCTTTTTATTCTTATTATTATTTATATATATTAACATTATGGGGCCATATGTGGTGTATGCGTGTGTATGTGCATAGGCTGAAATTATGAGAAAATGTTTATATAGGCTGTAATTGCAGGGAAAGGTCATAACTAGCATAGTGGCATAGAGAAGAGGAGGATTTTTCGAATGTTGATTACAAATCACGATGCGATATATTAGTTAAAACGGATTGTCGAAGTATACAAATCTCTTGTCCGGAAGAGATATTCGAAATTTTAAATGCGAAACGGATCAACTTAAGGGTATCGAACAATAAGAGTTTAACGGTCACCGCACGATGCAACCACGAATACAAAAATGCTCCGTTTGTGGACACAGTTCATTAATTGTAGCCTCGCCATGTTTTCATCAAAAAGTGACTTAAGTAATAATCGACGATGTGGACGTGGTCCTCGTTTTTTTGGTACTCTAGAGTAAGTACATTCATCATGTCTTTGAAAACATCTGGTACACGTAGATCTGTCAGGCATGCGAGTGCACCTAGCTTTTGAGTGCCTGCAAGAATCACATGCCATTGTCGCGTTACGGCGTTTTGCAGCGGAATGATCTTTACTCATCTTGGACAATTATGTATATTGTTGCTAAATAATATTTTGTGCAAAAATATTAATCATAAATTTTTTGACCTCGTCAAGAGCAAATACATCATCTCATGCTTATATTTATAAAGTATCAGATTAATTAGCACACATATTTTGAATAAGTTTCCTGTTATGATGTCTGAATAATAATAATTTGATTGGTTATAATATCTGAAAGCTAATTTGATTAGTTATGATATCGAAAAGTAATTTGGTTAGTCTGTTACTGCGACAAAATACAAATCAAAATGAAATAAATTATCATACAAATTTGTTATGTATATTGTTTTATATAGAATATTTGAATTTATAAGATCGAAGCCCACTTTTTTGAATTTGTATGTGGTCAAACATAAGGATAAGTTTAAAATTGACAGTAATTAGGTGTAGCTTTTTAAGTTATGTTATCTTGAAATAGAGCAAATGTCTACGTCCTTCTTATTTAGTTATAGATGTTTAACAACTTTCATTATTGTTATGGTTATACCAAATTTGAAATGTGATTTTCTCAAAATAGAAAAAAGCTAAATGATCCCATATAGGCAAGATACTGAAAAATGGACAAAATTAACAAATTTTTTAAAAGATATTTTTTTGTATAAATTAATTTAGAATATCATTTTTTATTTAAGACACAAAAGTAGTTGTATTGATAAAATTTTGCAGTATAGCTTTTTAAAGATTGTATTTTTTATGATTTATTATGATTTATAATATAAAATTGATTTTCCAAAGATCTTTTTTTTTGTCAATTTCATCCCACCTAGCCCATATTATCTTAGTTCAATTACAAAGAACATATAAGTTAACTATTGAAGTTAAATGATGCTGATATTGTAAAAGCTTTCCCAAAACAATAGTAACAGTAATGCTAGGACGGTTATCAAATCGATGCACATATGATCCAACCAATCACATGGAATCATGATCACGTTTCTTACAGAAACTTACACAAGGTTACATAATTTTACAACCCAGAATCTATGAGAATAGCTTAACAGATAACTAACAAATTTGCCTAATCTAATTTAGGTCAAGTATTTAATTATGTGATATGATAAGCACAAAGGTATTACTGGGTTCTTTGTTCTTGAAATTATATATGTATGTATATACATACTGTACAGCGCTGTATACAGTACCATGCGAGACAAATAATATAGAGCAATTTTTAAAATATTATTTATACTATAATGTGACATCAAATTTATTATCCGAAGGACTTTACGGTAGAGGCATAATCTGTGTAACTGTGTGTCCGCGAATTACGAAATTTGATTGGTCAATCAGGACCAATGCCCAAAAATATCCGTTTTGTCGGACTGATCCGGATTCGTATTTATGCTTTCCTTCGGACTTTAAATAGTTTCTATTTACCTAGTTGTCCGAAGGACTTTACGGTAGAGGCATAGTCTGTGTAACTGTGTGTGTCCGCGAATTACGAAATTTGATTGGTCAATCAGACCAAATCAACGGTTATTCTTTCCTTCGGACTTTTAAATAGTTTCTATTTACCTAGTGTAGTAAAGAATTGTGTCACGGCAGATACTGCATGCAGCGCTGTACGATACGTACGTACGTACGTACGTATGTACGTGCTACGAAAAAAAATGGAATTCAATAAGTGCAAATAGAAGTGATTAAAACTTTATTTATAAAAAGCTAATAATATACTTTATCTAATATTAAAGTTTTACGTCGCAATTGTTTTTTTAAAAAATTTTCTAAGTTTATGCGTAGTGTATTGTAGTATTGTACACGGGTACTAATTTGCAAATTCGTGTACGTAACAATTTTTTACAGAGAAAAAAAATCTCGCTTAGGCTTAGAATAAAATAGATTTAGAGTTAGGGTAGAGCGAGAGCTTATATTAAAATTTCATGAGGAATTTTTTCTTTTGTTAGAACCAGAAAGGTTGTTTTATAATCGATACAGTATTTTCAATATTTTAAAGAAAACGATAATTTTATGTTGCACCGGATCTTGCATTCTGATTAGCTTTTCAATATACATAGTGTACAAATAGAAATTGCCTTTTTAAAATTGATTTATATATTTTTTTTTATAAATTTAAAAAAAATTGTAAATTCTAAACTGTAAATGTTAAGTTCTCAACAACTAGTAATCCAAATTGAACAAAATTTTTATATATTACATAACAGACGTCTTCTTACAATATGTAAAAAATTGATATACAGTCTACCTTCGTTATAACGGCTTCCGTTATAGCGGATCCATGGAGAAGTCTTCTAAAATTTTTAAGATCAATTTAAAATTTTATTCTTATACTATATAACTTTATAACGGATTGGATATTATTCTATAGAATAGGTGGGCAATATAAGAAATAAGCTTCGCTAATGATTAGTAATCATTAATTTTTTAATAACGGAGTTGCGGAGTTTGCAGAGTTTGCCCACCTATTCTATAGAACATCCCTTTAATCACATCTATATATTAAAATATGCAATGCAATTTTTTATCACCATTTTTTTCGTAACACAGCGTAAGCTTATGGCATAAGTACTCACTCATATGAGAAACCTTAAATAATTCTTTCTACCTTTCATTGAATTAACATCACTGTATAACGCATAACAATATTTAATTTTTTATAGCACATTAACATTAGAATAATGGACGATGAATTTTCTTATATAAGATCTAAAAATAATGGAAAATGTGCAAATTGCAAGCGATATAACACATCTTACACCTGGTGTCAAACGTGTGACCCTCAGAGAACAACGCAAGTATGGACAAGTGAAAATAAAGAAGTCGATGATTGCATTAAAGAATTTCAACTTAAGGCTACATCTTATATAGACGTAATCGAGTGGATTCCTTTCAATAAATTAGTTAATATTCAAAACATTGGAGATAAATTTTTAGCAACTTGGTTAGATGGAATACGATATTTCAAGCCTAAAAGTAACTATACATGTATGGGATCACGTATGAAATCACATAAGGTGGAGCTTAAAATATTAACTAGGACACAAAATTTAACCGATATGTTAGAAGAAGTAAGTCAAATATTGAATAAATTAATGATATTGCATAACGACAAGATATATATTGTATATAGTTTCTTTTGATTTATTTTATATATTTAATAAGTTTGTAGATTACGTACAGTTAAAGAATAATGAATTTAAAGTCTATGGATTAACCCAAAATACTGCAACAAATGAATATATGTTAGTATGTGATGAATTTTGTTTCAAAAGAAGTAAAAATTATGGAGCATGTACAAATTGCAAGCGATATAATACTTCTAAAGCTTGGTGTCAGACATGTGATCCTCAGAACGCAGCACAAGGGTGGACAAGTGGAAAAAAGGAAGTCGATGATTGCATTAAAGAATTTCAACTTAAAACTACAGAACACAAAGATATAATCGAATGGATTCCTTTCAATAGATTAGTTAATCCCCAAATCATTGGTGACAGATTTGTAGCAACGTGGTTGGATGGAATACGATATTTAAAGCCTAAATATAAATATAAATATAAGCGATCACGTATGAAATCACATAAGGTGGATCTTAAACCATTAACTAGGACACAAAATTTAACCGATATGTTAGAAGAAGTAAGTCAAATATTGAATAAATTAATGATATTGCATAACGACAAGATATATTTTGTATATAGTTTCTTTTGATTTATTTTATATGTTTAATAAGTTTGTAGATTACGTACAGTTAAAGAAGAATGGATTTAAAGTCTATGGATTAACCCAAAATACTGCAACAAATAGTTATATGTTAGTATTTGATGAATTTGGAAGAAATACAAATTATGGAACATGTTCAAATTGCAATCGATATAATACTTCACTCGCTTGGTGTCAGACATGTGATCCTCAGAAAACAGCACAAGGGTGGACGAGTGGAAATGAGGATGTCGATAACTGTATTAAAGAATTTCAACTTAAAGCCACATCTTATGTAAGTGTAATCGAGTGGATTCCTTTTAATAGATTAGAGAATATTCAAAAGAATGATGATGGATTTCTAACAACTTGGTTAGATGGAATACGATATGCAAAATATGTAGGTGGTAAATATACATTTACACAAACACGCACGTCGGCATGCATGATTGCACTTAAAATATTGACTGGTTCACAAAATATTCAAAGCATTTTAAAAGAAGTGAGTTTATATTTTTTTTTGTCATGTATAATTTAATTTATAGTATACTTATTTCATATATATTTCTATATTTATATATTTATAAGTTTACAAATCAGGCTCGGTTAGGTGCAAATATTTATGGACTAACTCAAAACACCGCAACAAATGATTATATGTTAGTATTTGATGGATTTAGTTCTAAAAGAGATTATAAGAATGGATTATGTGCAAATTGCAATCGATATAACACATCTAAAGCTTGGTGTCAACCATGTGACCCTCAGAAGACAACGCAAGGATGGACAAGTGGAAATAAGGAAGTCGATGATTGCATTAAAGAATTCCAACTTAAAGCCACATATTATGAAAACGTAATCGAATGGATTCCTTTTAATAAATTAGTTAATATTCAAAACATTGGTGATAAATTTTTTGCAACTTGGTTAGATGGAATGCGATATATAGAGTCTAAAAGTAATGAATATACAAAATATACGAAATATACGAGATCACGTATTAAATCACATAAAGTGAGGCTTAAAACATTAACTATATCACCAAATTTAGCGGATATATTAAAAAAAGTAAGAAATATGTATTTCATAAATGAATAATGTTGCACAAGATATATGCTTTAATTTTATTTTAATTTATGTAATTTATGTTTAATAAGTTTGTAGATGTGCTTAATGTATATGGCCTAACTCAAAACACAACTACAAATGAATATATGTTAGTATTTGATGAATTTAGTTATAAGACATCTAGATATAATGGAAAATGTGCAAATTGCAAACAATATAACACATCATCGGCTTGGTGTCTAATATGTGACCGTCAAAAGACAACACAAGGATGGACAAGTGGAGATAAGGATATCGATGATTGCATTAAAAAATTTCAACTTAATGCTACTAAATACGAAGATGTAATTGAATGGATTCCTTTTAATAGATTAACTAATATTCAAAACATCGGTGATAAATTTTTAGCAACTTGGTTAGACGGAATACGAAATGTAAAAGATGAATATAGTAGTAAATGTACACAGTCACGTATACCATCGTATAAAGTGAAACTTAAAACATTAACTAGGTCATCAAATATTCAAAATATTTTAAAAGAAGTGAGTTCATATCGTTTTATTATGTGTAATTAATTTAATTAATAGTGTGCATACTTAATTTATATAATTTATATAATTTATAAGTTTAAACATCATGTGCAGTTAAAGAAAAAACTCGTCTACGGATTAACTCAAAACACATCCACAGACGAATATATGTTAGTATTTGATGAATTTAGTTCTAAAATACATTCTGAGTATGGAAAATGCGCAAATTGCAAACGACATAACACTTCTAAAGCTTGGTGTCAATCATGTGATCCTCAGGCGACAACACAAGGATGGACAAGTGGAAATAAGGATGTCGATGATTGCATTAAAGAATTTCAACTTAAAGCCATATCTTATGATGACGTAATCGAATGGATTCCTTTTAGTAAATTAGATAATGTTCAAAATATTGGTAAAGGGGGGTTTGGCTCTGTGTTTTCAGCAACGTGGTTAGATGGTAAAAGAACGGTTTCAGGCACTATTTATAAATATATACAATCACGTACACCATCCTGTGTAGTTGCACTTAAAACTTTACCTGGTTCACAAAAGAATTTTTTAAAAGAAGTAAGTTAAAATGGTCTAATATAGATAAATTATGTATAAATTATTAACATTATAAATTTTATTTAACAAGTTTAAAAGTTACACGGAATTTAGATTAATGGGCAGTAATCTTGAAGTGTATGGACTAACTCAAGAAACAACTAATAATGAATATATGATGGTATTTCAATATGCGAATAGGGGAAGTCTTCATAGTTTTCTATCTTCAACTTTTAAAGATCTAAATTGGAAAAGTAAATTAAAGCAGCTTGTCGATATATCTGAAAATCTAGCAAAGGTTCATAAATCAGAATATGTTCATGGAGATTTTCATAGCGGTAATATACTGCAAAACCAATATATTAGTGGTGATCTAATATCTTATATTACAGATCTGGGATTATCTAGAAAGAAGGATGAAGCTGATTTGGAAGATGGTATTTATGGCGTTTTACCTTATGTTGCACCAGAAGTATTAAATAAACAACCATATACAATAGCTGCTGACATTTATAGTTTTGGCATTATTATGACTGAGATGTCTACGGGAAGACCCCCTCATTATGATGTTGAGTATGATGAAGCGTTAGCTGTTCAAATATGTAATGGACTACGTCCTGAATTTGCTAAAGGCACTCCTGAATGCTATACTCAATTAGCAAATAAATGTATGGATGCTAGTCCTTCTAGTAGACCAACTGCATCTGTTGTCCATAAAAAATTATCGAAATGGTACCGGATATTAGATCATAGTAGTGCGAAAGATAAAAATGAATTAGTGATATTAAAAGCATTCCAATCTGCAGATGCAATTATTCCAACAATGTCAACCAAATTGCCAACTTACCCTAAAGATAAACTTACAAGTAAACTGCTTAACTTTAAAAATCTTTCTACGCCAATTAATTCTTCATTTATTTCGCCTGCAAAATCGGCAAAGACTTGTGGTAAATAATTTACACTTATTATAATATATTCAACTTTAGTCGTTAAAATGTTACTTTTAATTTCTAGATTCTACTGCTCTCGATTTTTCAATTTCTGATGACGACGATGATGATACTTTACGTGTGTATTTAATAATTTTAATTTTAATTTCTTAATCTATATAATAAAAATATTAATTTATTTATTTAAATACTTGCATCTATAGCATTGATGAAGTATTATGAACAATGAATGAATTTTATTAAATTATTTAAATACTTTACATCTATAACCAATGATGAAGTATTATGAACAATGAATGAATTTTATTTAAATTATTTATCCACCAATTATCTGAAAATATTTACTTATAAATGTTAATATTAATTTATTCAAAGGTAAAGTCAGAGCTAATAGATTAGATTCAATCAAGTTTATAGCCGCACTATCTGAATCAAAGAAATAAAATTTGATTGAAATTTTATATAGAATTAATTTCTTGACTTTTATAACATTAAAATTCAAGACATCTAATTTTTTTTATTTATCAAAAATTGGATCTATTACAACATGGATGGTCTCTTTAATAAAATGGATTATTATCAATTGATTATAAAATGAGAGATCACCTTTTGGTATTTGGCAGTGAGCCTTCCACTAGTCGAATCAAAATTCGGTATGTCGAATGACAGCTGAGTAGTGCCAATCAACATGCCGAATTTTTTGATTTCTAACCAGCATACAATACTGTAAATAAAAATTTATTGGTCTTAACCGATTAACAGTTATTTTATATATCTTTCAGTCTTGTTCCTCATGGTCTCTTTTAAACTCAGCTCCATATTTTTTCGCATCATTTTAATAAATTTTTATATGGCTTTGGCCAAGATTCTTTCAGATTTTATTTATAATGTACATCAGAATGAACTATTGTGGATTTAGAATCTCACATAGGTTGATTTCGAGTAAATATGGGTTGTAATAGAATTATAAATTGTACTCGATTTGTTAAAGAATTCAAATTCAACTTACAATAAAATTAAGTGGATTCTAAATTATTGTCGCGGCTGAAGCTTGAAATGACTGAATCTTAAAATTTTAAATACTTTAATATGAAATTTTCAAAAATTTTTAGAGTGCATTTTTTTTTTTAGTTAGCTTAGGATTTAGGGCTTGTTTTGATAATAAAAATGTATAAGTGGATTTTGATAGGGTTTATATTTTTAAATCGAGGTCCCTAATTTCAGGCTTCAGCTTTAGCCGCTACAATTATTTTTATCGAATATATTGTTTTATATTGTTTTGGAATTTAAATAATTTAAATCATTTTAAGATTTATTCATATCACATGGCTTTACAAATTAATTATCATTAAAAGCATTACATTTATAGTTACTAGAATGACAACTATTGTCACAATGCAAATTCTTTTTTTTCATTTATAATGATTTTTATCAATATATTTTCAATTACATTTAACATTATCTACTTGTGAAGAGTATTGCATAATAATTGCTTCTCTAACACTTGTGAGCGTTAAGAAATACTATCTAACTCTGGAAGCTTGACAGAATCCAATGAACACAGATAGCTTTGAGTCAAATCTAACCATTGTGGCATATTGATAGAATTTGACCTTTTTTAAATATTCTAAATTTATAAATGTAGGTCCTTATTATTTGATATTTCGATTTCTATAAAGAATCCTAAAAAATTAGATCTATCTAGTTAAATTTAATGATGTGAATAAAGGTCAAATTTCGCAAATCCGCTATGATATAAGTTGAATTATAAAGTTTATTTATATTCAAGATCACCTATAGCAAATATATACTTTTTTCAATAGCAATCTTTTGCATTTCTTATTATTGTATTTGCTAGATCTTGTAAAACCTTAATATATAAATTAAATCTTCAACGTGTATAAAGGTTTTACATCGTTATTAGTCAATTTGCTGTTAAGATATTTGAAAAGCAATTCATTAAAATGATTATGAAATAAAAAAATTTATTGAGATTCGGTCATTAGATAGGAAAAGTTGTAAAGAAAATAATTGAATAAAAAATTTGCATTTAAATATTTAATAATGATAGCAATAGGAATGAAATTTATTTTAACCACATTACATCAGCATAGCGGGCTTTCATTGTAATTGGCTGATTTTTGTAGATCATCCCGTGATATTGCAAAAATATCATTGGTTAA
>CAJVPZ010001180.1:0-15297 GCA_910592135.1 Racocetra fulgida | reverse complement strand
AAAAAAATCGTTATGCTGAATAAATTTATGAATTTGATTGGCTAGTTGACACGTGGATCTAGAATTATCTGATCAGCAGTCTTATACTATAAAAGGTAAGATCGATGCTGTCCAAATATGGAAAAATCCCTGACTGTAATATGCGATGTTAAGAATAAATATTCATCAAATCTATAAGTAAAATTCTTTTTCTAAACCAATTAATTTGATAAATTTTTATTTACTTAATTACTAGCTTGAAAAAAAAATATAAGCTTACCAATTTAGTTCTACATATGCACGAAGCATATTTATTTCTTCATGCAATTGTCCAGGAATGACTACCAGCCACAGATATTTATGCTTTACTTTATTAATGTAGTTGTATGGAACATTATCATATGTGACAACTACCTATTTGTGTATATCGTCTTTAACTCCAGAAATTTTCTCTATATGAAGAAGAATTTCTTCGACATTAGCAATTGAATTTGGGTTAACGTTAAGAGGATCAGGAACAAAAATTTCTGGAATTCGAACTCCTTCATCAGATGATAGCTTCTGAGTAATACTTATTCTCAGTATAGTAAATGAACTAGATTCTTCGAAATTATATGGCTTAAAAATAATTGAATTGTCCTTTACATCTTTCTTTAATTCAGAAGACTGTTCTTGCCATAATTCAGTTAACTTAGATAGACAAGTTGCGCATTTTGGACAAATCTGCTTTCTGTTATCAATATTTTGCTCATCGCATATAGGACATCGTTTACTACAAGGGTTATTCAATCCTATACTTGTAACAAGAACGTCAATATTATTAGTCATAGATAATTTTTTCTCAAACAATAAACTTAAAATTTCAGAGAGATAATTATGTAATTCTTTATCTAACGCCTCCTGCATTTTAGGTGTAATTTCGAAAAGGTCTTTATACTCTAATCTGTTATGAGAATTAGATATTCAAGGCGAATTAGTATGTTGAATATAATTTTCTGGTTCTATATTAAACCCAACAAAACTAGTAACAATATTATAAGTTACTGTGTTTGACCCTCAATCAAGATAGTTTTGCTGCCCTTTTTGCTCATTATCAAATGCCATAAATAAAAGTCCGTTAGGCAATGCTTCCTCTGTTTCAGATAATTCATCTAACCAATTCTGAAAATAAGAATAACTTCCAGAACAGGTAATATGACTATCAATATTGACGATAGTCTTTGACCTTGCGATAGAATACTTATGGCCGATGCTAAGAGATTTATTTCTGACACGTATCTTCCATGTCTGGATCCATATATTAAGTCGATGGCCTTGCTCTTTTATAGACTTTACCACTATTCGAAGAATTTATGTCAAAATTATTATTAGTTAATATTTCAACAAATTTTACAATAACTGGATTATGTTTACTTAGCCATGATTGTGGGGTATAGTTTAATAGGTTTTCAAGAGAAAATCTATTATTATCCTTAATTAAAGAATCAATATCCTTATACAAAAGCTCTCTTTCAAGCAATGCAATGTTGACGACTTCCTGTATGCGTCTGTGTTGGTCACAATGTCGAGAGTTCCATTGTTCAATAAGCTTCTCATTCTCCTTACATTTTTCCTTGTATAAATTATTAATTCGAATTATCTCTTCGCAGTATTCATTTAACCATTTTCTTAACTCTGATATTTCCTGTTTTTGGTCCTCTACCTGCCACTGCAATTCTAAATTCTTGTTCATAAGTGCCACTGCATGCTCATTATTTTCTTGATTTCCCATTAGAATTTTATCTATCAAGACTTCTGCTGATTCGAACTCTGCTGACAAATACGACTCATCACTGTTGATTATCTCTTCGAAGGTAGAACTTGGTAACCTTTCCGTTCTTTCAAACTCTACCTCTCTAGAAATGGAGCAAGAACCCATTCAAGATCTTTTATTTTTTTGATCCATGTGATCTACGTTCGAATTACCTAAAAGTTTTTGATAAAAAATGTTTTTAGAAATAACTTCATTATAATGTGTTTGACAAACAGAATGAGAATCTAAAGAAAGATCAACAAGTTCAGGTATAAAATTATGATATAATGCAAGCCACTCGGCTGCCTTTGGACTATTAGCATTTCGCCAGGCCTGGGATCTGCTTGTATTACAAGAACTTAATCCAAGATGTTTATAGTTACTAGCTATGCTAGCAAAAATGCAGGGAAGTTCGTCTGCTTTTAATTTTTGCTGAGTTGTTGAGTGTTGCAACATCTTAAATTCTAGTGATTTTAGTACACTGTTAGATAAAAAAAGGCTATATTTTAAATGTAAAATAGGTTTTTTTGTAAATTTTAGGCTCTAGTCAACTTTTTTACAGAATGCGGATCACAAAGAGATCACAAAAGATCACAAAACTAGAAGTTTTTTACTCCTAGTTTGAATAGTTAGATATTCCGAGGGACTATTATGAAAAGCCACAATTTTTGGCTGAAAAGGACCGATATGAAATTGTAAGAGCCAATCAAATTTTAAGGAGTATTCTAGAATGGATTTTCAATTTTGGTAATATCCTCGACTGTATTAGTTGCAAAGTCTCTAACAATTAACACCAGCTAGCAAGTAATGCTATGCTATATAATGATATACCATATCATAAATCTTGATTGAAAATCTTTTAAACCTGCAACATGGGTCTTCAAAAGATACTGAATTCTTTTTAAAACTTAAACAATTTCTCTATAATTTTCATACTTTTAATCCTTTGGCCTCAGAACTTGCACCACTTACTCTACTAAAAGAAACCTCAGAAATGAACATCGACAATGAATCATTTACTAGTAGCCCATTAATTACACTGCAACAACAACTTTCTTGACAAATGCAACTACCATCTCAACAAAGTACTCACCTACAATAATCTCAACAATTATTCATACAACAAAACCAATCACAGCAAATATTAGAAACACAACAACCCACAACATTTCAACAATCAACTATTAAGTCCAAACTTATAATTACTCCAAAATATCATGAAGTTCAACAAGAACAAGCGGTCTCTAATCCTAGTACTACTCTTACTAGTATGAAGAAAATACAACAAGACCAGAACACTCCTTTGTACCAACAGTATGAACAACAAACATTAATTGAAAATTCAGACCAACAATCTTCAACCAACTCAGCCACTAAGTCCAAACTTATAACTACTCAGACGTACCGTGAAGCTTAACAACAACAACCAGTCTTTACTCCTAGCACTACTCTCACTAGTACTAAGAAAACACAACAAAAGCAGAACACTCCTTCATATCAATAGCATGAACAACAAACATTATCTGAAAACTCAGACCAACCTCCAACCAACTTAGCTAATACAACAAACAATATATTACAACAATCACAACCAACCCAACCAACTACTACTCCTAACACAAATACTGACCAAACTAAATTAACCTTTGACTGGTTAGCCAACTTTCCAGTTTCAGCAGAAATGGAAAACAGGACAAACTTCAAACAGAACTTGCAAAAAAGATATTTAACTTTCTAAAATCACACTTGTTTGATTTTTACCCTGATAAAGAAATTAAGGCAGCAACAGAAAACAGTAAGGCCCTTAAAGCTAGCTTTTACTAGATTATTTACAAAATGGCAGGAGAAAGACCACAGTTTTTAATAGACTTTATATATGAATATAATACAAATATTGACAAAGCCTTTTCTATTCCATTCTCTATTCTTGAAGAGACAATTAAAAAGCTTATTCTAGTCTTTACAACTGTCTTTTTCACCAAACTCAATTATCCTGAAATCTTTGCTTCACCAGCTACAGTTTCACCTTATAAACCTCAGAATCATCTACAATTCTGTATTAATTTCACTCGCTTACACTTATACCTCTCTAATAACTATCAAACTATAGATTATATCAAATTTGCAGAAGACTTTAAACTTTAACCCAAATGCTTCAAAATTACTTTACATGTTATTGACATTGACAAAGAAGATAAATACCTTAAAATCTATACTGATAGCAGATTTAACATTCAACTTAACTTCAATATTCCAAAAACTCTCTTTTTACAAAAATTTAATATATCATCATTAAAAATTCCTTGAAGCATTTTACTGAATAGTTCAATACCTTATTTCCCAAATACAAACAACAATTCAATGAGCCTATTAATGAAACAAAAGTTTGCAACTCACTCAAATATCAGTTTAGACAACAATTTATCTCTCAACTTAAAAAATTCATCCCAGACACTATTCCATTTATGAAATCTTCATCCTTTCAAGAAAGACGGGATGAATGTATTAAACACTCCAACCACCACATTCTTACCTATTCAAACACCTTATGCAGATTCTTGAAAGTAGTTGAACACAAAAACAAAGGATTAGCCACAGAGTCAACACCTAAACCAACCCTCCAAGAAACAAAACACAACTTTAACAAACTATACAAAGAATATCTTGATGAATCTTATAAGAATTTTCTAACTAAGAAACTTCAAATAGATGAATTTATATTCTTTAAAGATGCAAAATATGAAGCTACATTCCTTAAGCCTATTCCAACTTCAACATTAGATGAACTAGCATCTACAGCAGAAAAAGCCCATTGTGAGGCCAACACCATAAAAACAAACAAAAGTAGATGCAGTCTTTTCTTTTACCTATACCTAGCTGCATATTAAAAAAATGCAATGATAAATCTTAACATTGCACATCTGGAAAAAGATAAAGCAATTGAAACTCTGACTCAACAGCCTATAAGTACTGACTCCCTTGCAAGAGTCATAACACGATTTGACACTTATGTTCAATGTCTGTCATATCTTTAAATCGTCAAATACTACCAGAAGATCGCATATCCTAAAGCAGACAAATACCTTTGTGAAAAATTCAACATTACTTTCCAAATTCTCTCACTTATCAATGAGTCTCTCTTCTTAATGGAGACTCCTTTTCAATAAACTTGTCTTCTACAGTTATAGATGCAGCTACTACCTTACCAAAAGATACATCCATAGTAGTTGGTAAGGAAAATAATGTAAGTGGATGGGCAGTTAAGCCCTTTTACTGGAGGACCATTTATATAGTGGTCAGACCCAACGTACAGGGCAGACTATAGTATCCTGCGCAGCTGTGAGAGCCGAGCTTGAAACGGCAAACAACTCTGTAGAAGATATACCATCTAACAAGTCAATACCAATATCATCCATTTCCTGTAACTTGTCAACTAAACAATTATTTAAACTCAACTTTAACTCCAACACCTGTTACAACAAATATTTATCTAGTCAATCTTTATCTTTACTGCCACATCCTCAAACTATAGAATCATTCCTTATCTATATTAATGAGGTCAAACACATAGCTAACAAATATTTATATAAAACAATTATTTTTATTAAGAAAGATCATAGCGAAGCACATATATATATTCTTAATGAATTTGAACCACTTAAAGACCACATTATTCTACAAACAGAGCAATATACAAAATACTCTCAAATACTATTAAGATTTTACTCTGAATACATAACAACTAATATGTTACCAGACTTCTTCTTATCAACTCCACTACCTACATCTGAACCTTTTATAGCATAAATACAAACTACTACTTCCTCTAATACAAACTATTAACAAACTCAATATCTACTATCTAACAATTCACAAGATCTTACATTCAAACTAAATATTGTAACACACAATATACAAGAATATAATATATAGGAAAAAAGACTATTATGGGAAGATTATTACCTAACTAATAATCTACATATTGTTAGTTTAACAGAAACCAAGATTGCTAACAGTACACCTACAAAGTTTTTTAATACCTAATAATACAGATACTATTGGTCCAACTCATCAACAGCTAAAGAAGGAACATGTATAATAATTCGCAACTATATTCAACTCTATATATACAAAATACTTACTCACCCAGGTGGAGCAATCGCTATTGATCTATTCTTTAAACATGACTACAAACTCAAAATTATTTCTGTATATCTATCATCAACTGATACTGCTGTACAAAAACTTACATAGGATACAACTATTACCTGGATATAACAGACATTATCTAATAATTTACAACCCATTATCTTGGGTGATTTTAATGCTAATAATGATACTACAATATCATCTGCAGTTAAATTTCAACTTCTCAACTATCTACATAACACCAAGATGTATAATTTGGCAAATCATACAAACAATTTACAAAGCACTTGGCAGAGTACTAGATACCAAAGTAGAATTGACTACATTTGAGAAAATGATACTCTCATATCCTATCTACATATATTCAAAATTGATAACTCACTATCTTCAACCCATAGTGACCATCAAATCCTAATATCTAACTGAATGCTTCCTTTTGCATTAGCCAGAACTAACCACAAGTCCAAATGTAAACATAGAATATATGAATATAAACAAATGACTAAAGAACAATGGAAAAACTTCACTGACCAAGTAAACCTCAACATGACTCAATATAATATACCTCTTTCTACTACTACAACTGAAAGTTTTGAAAAAACTTGGCACAAAATTTATACTTGTATTATTCAAGCTGTGATACAACATATCCCCAACAAGAAATATACAGTTAAACACTTATTCCACACCTTTACTCCCAAAGCAACACAACTTTATAAGGACCTTAAAACTATTGGACATATAATACATTGTACTAAAAAGCTTTTTTCTCATAATACTTGTTTACCTAACAACATTCCTAACTTAATTGACCACATTAACACAGTTCACAGCTTTTCTATTAACTATCCATCTACCCAACAAACAGAGCTAGCAGCATGGCTTCAACATATTAAAATATTATGGAAAACACTCTACAATGCTCGAAATCTAGAAAATGCACAACATTTACAAAAACATATAAATAAAGCTATTGATAAAAGATGTGATCAATTGCTATCTCAACTGACTAAAATGATCAATAGTATACTCAACAGATATAAAGAGACCGTACATTTTCAAAATATTAAAACAGATAGTGATATCATCACTAACCCAACAGATATTAAACAACACATCACAGATCATTTCAATGAATGGACAGTACATCAACCTTATAATAACATAATATTCAACCAACACTGGCAAGCAGAATATAAACCAATTCTCTTTATAAACCCTTCATGGTATAGTCCTATACTTGAAGAAATCAGTACAGAGGAAGCATTACAAACTATATGACAATTACCTAATAACAAGGCTTGTGGGCCATCAGGAATTAGTTATGAAATGATAAAATATACGGGTCCTAGTATGTTACTTGCAATTACTACTTTACTCAACCTATGTTTCACTACACACAATATATCTAAACAATGGAAAAACAGTAGAATTTACCCTATATTGAAAAAGCTCTAAATTGATACCAATCTCAATAATACCTACCCTATTAGTCTCATTGAACATATCAAAAAACTTTATACCAAAATCCTTACTAACTAACTAACTAAAGTCTTTACAACACATCCAATTCTCAACCTTCACAACTACATTGCACTTCCTGGCAACTCTACCAATAATCCAATTCACATACTTAACAACTTTCTAGAAGATGCCAAATGTACCAAAAAACAGGCCTGGATTCTATAACAAAATATAAGTAAGGCCTATAACTCAGTCAATATACATCTCCTTAACAAAGTTCTGCAACACTTAAATATGCCTACCCAACTTATACAAATTATTACCAATCTTCTACTAAACTATACTAACCAAGTTATTACTAACTTTGGACTAACACCTCTATATAATGTACAAGATGGAATTGATCAGAGAGAAACAATAACACCTCTCCTTTGGCATATTTACTATGATCCTCTTATTACTTGTATTAACAAAACATATACTGGATATATATCTACAGTTGAATAGATTACCCAATTTAATCCTACCAAATACAAAACTATATCGATTTCCACATCAGTACTAGCCTATATGAATGATACCCTGTGGCTTCCCAAATCATCCACACAACTACAACAAATTACACAAACAGCATCTCTATTTTACAAAATGGCAAACATTAAAGTAAATCCACAAAAATCAGTACTGGTATCTAATACCAACCAAAACCTAAACATTAGCTTCATGAACTATTTTATTCAAACACAACCTCAACATACTCCATTCAAATTCTTGGGATGCTGGTTTACAGCTACACTCAAATATGCTACACAAATCAAACTAATTAAACAAGAAGCATTTGGTCTTAACAATATACTTAAGACCAAAAATATAACTGACAAACAAGCTGCTTATATTATTAATAATGTTATTATTCCTATTCTAGAATACCGTATACACAACATCATACTCCCCAGAACTACATGTAACTCGATTCTTACACAATACTTGACCATATATAAACATAAAGCCAAACTACCTATCATCATGCCTAATAGTACACTGCTCAATCACAATATATATGGTATTAAAAATATATGGGATATATAATTACAACACCATATTTCTAACTTTCTACTTCGTTTAAATGACTAAGGCTTTATGGGCTCAAGTACCTATATTCGACTTCAACAATTACAAAACAATCTCTGGTCTACAATCAATATTCTTCAACACTCTTATCCATTAATTGATGGACCTAACAAAAATACAACCACTTTTAAAATTATACAACTACTTAACTCATTACAATTATCTATTAATACACACACAAACTACCTTCAACCTTATACACTCTAATACCCTTATACACCTATAGAAAAATTTCTTAATATACACAAATCATACCTACAATTTAAAAAACAACTACGATTAAAAAACATTATGTATTTAGAACAACTTATATCATCTGATAACTTTACTTTGCTAGCATAGAATCACATATCATCATGAATACAACAAATCCCAAAAGGCCGCAAACCCTTATGATTCACAGTCCTTGAAAGAAAAACAATTACTGAACAACTTACCAGAAAAATCAACTCACATCTAGACTTATCGAACATTAACTCAATATCATTTCAAACTGGATATTATAAGAAGTTCAAGCCCTGGCTAATTACTTATAATAATAATCAGTACATCATTATTGGGAAGGCTAGGAAATATAATCAAACTAATGACCAAATATCTATTACACACTGAGACATTACATTTGACCACTCACATACAAACCTTTATCCTGCACCAACTTATAATTGTAAGCCATATACAGGATGCTCTTTAAATTTCAATCAGATCTAAAACAAATGCACAATTAATATTTCAGCTAGCTCATCAACAAAATTTTTAGGAAGAACAAAATATACAGAAACTGGTACTATACTCAATCTCAATACTAACTTACTCAACCTACTTTATTCTTTGGCATTATATAATCCAATAAATATACCAACACAATTCATAATCAATATTCAAGATACCTGAAATCTTTATTGATAATCAACTCTTACAGACCTTAATACAAATTGCAAAAAATAACTCAACTTACTCTCAACTAACATTTTACACTGATGATTTTGTTAGAGATATTATCACAGAACAATGTACTATAGGGATTGGATGGGTCCAAATCCAAGATGATACTATTGTCTATACTTATTCAGCAGAAATTAAACTTTGGCCATCATCTTACAAAGCTGAACTTGTTGCAATACTCGCTGCTATTAGCACTTGTCTAAGAAATAGTTCTATTATCATCTATACAGACTCACAATCTATCATATCTAAATACAAAAAGCTTATACAGTTACCACCTACACAAAACAAAAGATACTCCTATAACTACTGGCCAATATAGCATACTCTACTTAATCTGATTAAAGCTTATAAGCTTGATATTCAACTAGAAAAAGTCACAGCACACAGTGATAATACCTTTAACAACTTAGCTGACAGACTAGCTAAAAATGCTAACTACTCAACCATTCTTCAGTTCATTAACAACAATATATATAATCCATTCTATCACATTCAATATGAACAATACATATTTGAACAGCCTATTCGTAAATCTATCAAAAACATATGCAATGCCTACATTATAGCAATGTGGTCATCCCAATACTGAATGGATAATATTATATCTATATCGCCTCAAATTAATTAGAATGCAACCTGGCTATATTTAAACAATAACTATAAAAGATCAATCACTTATACTAACTTTAAACTATGTCAGCAAAAACTTTTTAAAATCAAGCTTATGCTTAAATCACTCTCTACTTTATAATATCAATACACATTATATCCATTAACAATTCTAACAGACAACTGTATAACATGCAATTCATGAGAGAGCCAAGAACATTGTCTTATTTGCCCAGATATATCTAAACTAAATACACTTATTACTAATACTATACAGCAATTTCTTCAATATTCCAGACTAGATATTACTAATACATAATTACAAAAACTACAAACTAAGCTTATAAACCACCCAAGCTTCTCATCAAATTATCAGCACAATAATATTAATTTATATACAACAATACAAGGATTCATTCCTACATCTCTTATACAGACCATAAGAGAATATACAGACTCTACTCAAATCACATCAAAAATAACTATCAAACTACTTTTACAACTATCACAAAACATACACAATCAGTTATAGATACCATATTGTGCTAAAATTACATAATGGAAACAACAAAATAATATACCTTCCAGACCTAACCATAATACAACAACTGCTCACACAATAGCTACTCGAAATATAGCACAACATAGAATACCATATACTTATAGCTGCCTTTGTGGCCTGCCAGACCAACAACATAATGATAACACTTGTCCACCCCTTGAAAAAATGATTAGAAAAATATCTTTATAGACTATCACATAGATTAAATTTAGTACTCCAACTAATAACATTTTATATTATCAAATCTAGGTGAGTTTTAACTACTCTAGTAGGTTTAGGTTACAGATGAATCAGAATTTCTAGTTTAGATAGTTTCTGGTAGTCTGAGTCTCATTCTTGTAAAAATTTTTGTAAATTAGCTCTGACCAGAGGAACTCATAGTGGATCCTCAATACAAATTATTAATAAAGATAAAAGCAAAATCTCACCTTAAAAAAAAAAAAAAAAATTTATATATGCCCACCTATATTAAAGAAGATCCAATTTAGATTAGTAGATATTGAGATAATTAATGTTAAACTTTAAAAAAATCTGTCGATTTTATAAAATCATTATTAATCGATAGTGAATATAATCATTATTAATCATTATATATCAATAATTATTATTTATTGTTAATGATATATATCAATATATAGTAGTTAAATCGATATATATTAATAATTTTTAATCAATATATATTGATTAACTACTATATATCAATTTATATCTGCTTAAAAATTTTGCTGATGTATTGAGAAGAATTTTAATATGAAATGATTTAAGAGTAAAAGATTGAAAGTTGTATAAAAAGTTTAAAATTTTTTGGTATTATTTATATAAAGCTATGTAACAGACCAGTTGATATAAGTAGTAAGATAAGATTACTGTTAAATCTAAACTAAGATAACTACAAAGCATAAATATATATATAACAAATGATGTAAATAATACACTGAGCTGATAACTTAAAAAGATACTAGTATAGTTAGAATTATAAATATTATAAGGTTTGAAGAAAAAAAAATCTGAAATAAGATAGCTACAATTAAATTGATCAGCAAGATTATTAAACTAGTCTTCTTAATAAACAGTAAATTTGTATAAGATAATTTAGAAATTATATAATGAACAAAGTTGATAAGAGTATACCAGAGTATAGCATATAGAGTATTTGTAGTAAATAAAGTATGTGGTAACTTTTTTAAGCTACAGTTAGACTTTTCTAAATGCAACCTCCCTAAATACATATATATGAAAAATCTCTCTAAATATATGTCTTTTCTTGGGCTCAACTAATATAATACTTATAGATTTTACCTCTCTAAATGCATATTTTCTTAATTTTTTACTATGGTTCTAACACTATGCATTTAGAAAGGGCTGACTATATTATATTTAGAGATAACAAATTGAGTCTGTAAAAATATGAATAGTATATATGATCTAGATACTATACTAATTGTTAACAATATAATGACAAGTTCAGCTTCAAAAGAGTATAATCAGTACTTAATTTATGCTTAAAACTTATTTAGAATATTGTTTTGGTGAATTTGTACCTATCCAATATCTATAAAGCAGTTTGGTGTACTAAAATCTAAAACAGAACCATCTGTATAAAATATAATCTCAAAGTGATAAGTGTTGGTATTTGCAATAGTTTGAAGAGCCTTAGTAGAAGATCTAAATATAAATAAAATTAAAATATATTGTGAGAAATATTAGTGATAGATGAAATATAAAGAGAGTAACGAATAGCAATAGAATATATTAAGTTTAAATAATTAGTATAGAATTTAATAGTTTTTCTTTAAGAATTATAGATACAAAAAATTTGGATATTAGATTAATATAAAAAATATTATATATTTATTGGCAATAAGGTTAGAGTTGTGAGAGCAGCCAATGCATATATTAAAGTTAATAGAAGAAGTTAAATATAAGTTAATAAATTGTAATTAAAAAGAGTATTGCCAATATGTAATAAGAACAAAAGCAGTTGAGATTATCTACCTTCTTATTTTTTTTATTATTATTTAATCCTTAATAGTAGTTATAAGCCAAGATTTTGATTTTAGAAAAAAATAATCAGTAGAAAAGCTGTAATAATTAATATCAGGAAGGTTGTAGTAATCATAGAGTGTTCTGTTAAAAATATGACAAAAATCAGGTAATTTTTTAGGGTAGAGAGGGTAAAAAATTTAAAATTATATATAAAGATCTATATTAAGAGAAGGAGAGGTGATAAGCTTCTAATAAAAAAAAATCAGATAATAAATGACACTGTTCTTACTATAATGATCATTTATCAGATCTTTTAGAGTTATAAACTATAGAGGTTTTTCTTTAAGAATTTTACTAAGTCTTAGTACAATATACTTTTAACTAAGAAGACAAGAATTATCATATATAGAAAGTTGTTTAGATAAAAAATATGATGTTGTTGAAGTTGTTTCTTAAAAGAAATATAGTTAGAGTATAATAAGAGTATTGATTTAAGAGATATTGAACCTTCTTGAGGAGTATAAAGAATAGTATATATTGGGTTGTAGATAATTGATATGTTAAGATATTTAAAAAGCTTAATAATTTTGAAATTAGTTGTATATTTGTTAAACTATCTATAATAGAATTAGAATGTGTTAAAATATTTGTATAGAACCAAAGATAGTTCTGAAGTTGCTAAAAATAGAGACAGATATAGAATGTAGATGAGATTTTCTAGATCATATGATCAATTAATTTCTGATCTAAATCACAATCATGTAATCACGTAATCGCAACCTATTGCCATAGTATAATTGCACAACTTTTTATTAAAAAAAATAAATTGTTATAATTTATTAAAAAAAATAAAATTGCATCATTTTTTATTAAAAAATTACAAAAAATTACATCTATTATTGTTATTAAAAAAAAAAAATTTAATCACTAAATCTTTAACCAAAAATCAACCATAACTCCAATTGTGTAATGAATATTTTAACAATGTAATGTGATTAATTCCAAGCCCAAAATGCTAACAAGCTCCAAAAACAACATAACGAAGCTCAAATAACAACTCCAAAAGGACAAAACCCACCAACAAAAACTTTGATGATGAAAAATAACTACAAACAAGAAGACAAAACTGCATCAGGAAAATTTGACAAATCATAGCTATGAAGGCTTTTACATGACTCCAGTTCTAATCTCCATCATTCAACATTCCAATGAAGCTTAACCTATAAAAAAGAAAAAGAATTAATTCAAGCCAACAAAAAAAAAAAAGCAAAAAGCAAACAATAAAAAAAAATTACCAACAGTACTTATCTTATAAGATCTTGTGTTCTAATATCCACTATTTGATATTTAACAAAGCTAAACCTACAAAAGGGAAAAAGAATTAGTTCAAACTGACAAGAAAAAAAAAAGCAAACAACAAAAAAAAATACTAACAGTACTTATCTTACAAAATCCTGGTTCTAATATCTACAATTCAATATTCCAATAAAGCTTAATGAAGCTAAACTTACAAAAAAGAAAAAGAATTAGTTCAAGTTGACAAGAAAAAAAAAAAAAATAACTGAAAAAAAAACTACCAACAGTCTTATCTTACAAGATTCTGTATTTTAATATCCACTATTTGACATTCTAATGAAGCTTAACAAAGCTAAATCTACAAAAGAGAAAAAGAATTAATTCAAGCTAACAAAAAAAAAAGCAAACAATGAAATAAAAAAAAAACTACCAACAGTACTTATCTTACAAGATTTTGTGTTCTAAAAATATCCACTATTTGATATTCTAACAAAGCTCAATAAAGCTAAACCTACAAAAGAGAAAAGGAATTAGTTCAAGCTGACAAGCAAAAAAAAAAGCAACCAACAAAAAAAACTACCAATAATACTTATCTTACAAGATTTTGTATTCTAATATCTATTATTCAATGTTTAAACGAAGCTCAACAAAGCTAAACCTACAAAAGAGAAAAAAAATTAGTTCAAACTGACAAGAAAAAAAAATGCAAACAATGAAAAAAAACTCCAACAGTACTTATCTTACAAGATCATATATTCTAATCTCCACTATTCGATGTTTTAACTAACTAAACCTACAAAAAAGAAAAAGAATTAGCTTAAACCAACAAGAAAAAAAAGCAAACAACAGAAAAAAAAACCAACAGTACTTATCTTATAAGATCGCATATTCTAATCTCCAATATTTGATATTTCAATAAGGATAAACCTACAAAAAAAAAAAATTAGTTTAAGTTAACAAGAAAAGAAAAAAAAAGCAAATAATAAAAAAAACTCTCAACAGTACTTATTTTACAAAAGTCTAGTTCTAATCTTGTTTTAATAAAGCTAAACCTACAAGAAAAAAGAATTAGTTTAAGAAGAAAAAAAAAAGCAAACAACAAAAAAAACCTCCCAATAGTATTTACAAGATCTGAAAAAAGAAATTACTTACAGATTTCCAGTTTTAAGATTCTAATAAATGAAAAACAGAAAAGAAGAAAAAATAAGAAAATGAAAAAGATGAAATCAGGAAAGAAGAAAAAAAATAAAGTGAAGAATGAAGAAAATAAGAAAGAAAATAATACAGAAAAAAAAAAAATAGAAAAAAAATTAAAGACAAGAAAAAAAAAAAAAGAAAAAAAAAAAGAAAGAGAAAAAAAAGAAGAAAGAAAGAAGAAAAA
>CAJVPZ010001179.1:0-15297 GCA_910592135.1 Racocetra fulgida | reverse complement strand
ATCTAAATATTGTTAATAAAATTTATAAAATATTTATTTATATTATATTTATTTATTAATTAATATCAATATATCATTGGTCTAATAATATATAAATTATTAAAATAAGGGGTGTGGTGACTTAGTGAAGTGGTTGGGTTGTTACTTCCCCAAACAGCACATCTAGAGTTCAATCCCCACCGATGATAAAAAATTGAATTCTTTCATGTAATAACAACTCTCTCGTATATTAGAAAGAAGATCCTATAACATCAGTTATACCTTATATAGAAAGAATATCTATTACACTATCAGGTCGATTTAAGGGAGATTTCAGAGCATTTGTGTAATGTATGAGTTATACAAAGAGGATACAAAACCAGTAAGGTGGCGTAAACTCATAATAAGTCCTCAGATCGTGTAAATCTGATGAATAACACTATAGGAAGCCCACTTGACAAGATCTGAGTAGAAAAATAGCACAAGCTTTCAACAGTGCCTACTGGAATAGGCTCTATCCAAGGCTGGAGAACTGAACAAGGCAAGAGTACTGGCAAGTTACTCCACCAACCAGGTCACTGGGTTGACCAGAGGAATCCTTTTCAGACCATCTGGATTGGTAGTCCGGGAAGACCAGCTAGGGGGTACTGTAAAGGAAGGTACCAGATTGTCTTGAAGGGGAGGTGCTAGGGTTTGGGTGAACTCTACAAGGGCTGAGTAGATAATAGTAGCAGCTTTGGCTCGCAAGTACTTGGTCTCAGCCTAGACATAAATTACCAAAGTAGACTAGGTAATACAGTAATAGTGGGTACCGAACTGCTCTAGCAGGTGATGCACTTGAGGATGAATCAGTTAACCATACCGGTAGTCCTATAGGTAGTCTGTAATGATCCTGGAACTTGGACCAACTAATATATCGCATATCCCGGATGAGGTTAGATGGATTGGCATAGGAAACTCAGATCAGAGGGTTTAATTGGGTAATCCAAATAATAGTGGATTATAGGTACAGCATCTAGTGTAGTATTTAGTAATAGGTAGCTACTTAATTAGATGCTCAAAAGGCGCAGATATAGCTAGAATGTATCCTTGTCAGAATGTACTTGTCTGAGGCCCCTTGAAAGAGCACTACATGATTCTATAATCTAATAAAAGCGACGAGCCAAAGAGGCTAACCTTGACTACAAAAAAAAAAAATAAATTATTAAAATATTGGTCTATTATATATTAAATCATTTATTTGTTAGGATTACTACTAATACTTTTCTTAGATTATTACCTTTTTTAAATTTATACGAAGATAGTATAAATCATCCTAATATTCTTTATATAGGTATTATACAATCTTTTGATTTTTATAAAAGTTTTCTTGCCAAATTTCTATATCACATCAATTATCATCTTTTAATAATAAGTAAAATGGTGCATATTATCTAGTCAATATCATCAAACATATGCTAGATGGTATATATTATTATCAAAAATTTATATTGAAAAAGAATAGTATTTTTCTCAGATATATATTTATGATATTATCTTTATAAGCTATGAACTTCACTCTAATATATGAGCAATTTTTATATCTAGGGAGCAATCTTTGATTCATATATTTCTGCACTAATTTTTAATCTTTCAAACTGGATAACAGCTCATTCTATTGATATTGGCTCAGTTACATAAAGATCACTATAAAGCTCTTTAGATAGTGTAGAATAATAATTTTTAAATTTTAATAAAATTCATTAGGAGTATATACATTCTTATTTATCTTTCTGATCATCTCACCCAGATATTTTTCTGTATCTGTGATTATATTAACATTATTAATTTTATCTGCCATCTTCAAATAATCTACCAAATCCTTATACTTAAAGTTTTCAGTCATTTTTATGCTTTTACACACCTTTTTATCTTAAAAAGAAAGAACTTGATCTAATAATAATTTAGCCTCACCTATATTAACAGAATTTATTTTAAATTCTACTTGTATATTTTTCATTAGAATGCGCATAAATTTAGGTTCAATAGACCAATTACTTGTTGAGTAAGTTTCTAATAGGCTATTCATTCATTAGAAAAAATAGCACCAATAAGTATATAGTAAACTATAATTTTGACAATATTGTTTTATATGAAAAGACAAGTGAATATTTGATAATATCAAATATTAACTATAATGTTTCTCAATTAACTTTGCCATTTTTATTAATCTAGTATATGCTTCATCTAGATCACTTTGCTTGACTATTTGTTTTATTAATGAATTACATACACAGACAAAATTAAAAATTATTTCTTTATCTTCAAGCTCTAACATATCTCACATACATGAAATAATATATACTTGATAAAATACTCTTTATTAATCTGTTGAAAATTGATTAATCCTTCTGAACCATATGCAACTTTTGATGAAATACGTCCGATTTTTGATGGAACCTTTATATTTGATATACGCTTTTTGATTATTATAAGTTGATCTCAACTAAGTTTATTATTATATAATAAACATTGTTTTATTATCCACTTGCTGATACCTAAGAATAGGCAATGCATTAGATTGACTACCATAAATTTAACTGGATCAAAATATTTCAACCAATATAGGTGTGAAAAAAAAGCCTGGTTGATTTTGAAAAGTTTGAAAGCTATAAAAACAGTATTTTACAATTGGTGCTTAAGCTAAGATTAATATATATAATTAGTATGATAAACCCACTTTCAGCCAATAGGCTCCATTTGTATCTCTCACATGCCTGCTGTCAGTAACAAGTCTTTAAAGTTGACCAGGTCAGGCCCAGGCCTGTCCCGATTGGGCCCAACCTGGTCAACTTTGAAGACTTGTTACTGGCAGCAGGCGTGTGAGAGATACAAACGAAACCCATTTGCTGAAAGTGTGTTTATCATACTAATTACATATACTAATCCCGGCTTAAACACCAATTGTGAAACACTGTTTTTATAGCCTTCAAACTTTCCAAAATCAACCAGGCTTTTTTTCCCGCACCCTACTCCGGATTATCATACTAGGGGTTGAAACGCATTTACTAATTTTACCCCAGGTTTCACGATTCTGGCCAATCAGAGGACAGGATCAGGTGTAACGTGAAAATTAAAAACAATCACTTGATTTTTGAAAAATCACATTAATCTCAAAATTTCGCCTAAGAAACCATCTTTTGTGCACTAATAAAAAAAATTCCTTGCAAAATTTTAGTATAGGGGCACCTTCTAACTCTATTGCTAACCCTAGCCAAGGCGTCATATTTTAAAAAGATGACATGTAAACAAATCTAGCCAATCAGAAACCTGGGGGTAAATTAGTAAAAACGGTTGAAACAGCCTAAGATTTTTCTAATCATTTAACCGTTTAACCGTGATAACCATTTAATTTAGCCAGTTTAAAATAATTCCAGCCCACAACCAACATAATTCTGCCCGAAACTATAGAACAATTTTTAAACGGTTAAACGGTTCCAATTCCACTCCATTAATAACCCTAAAAATAGTAGTCAATACTCAAATTACACAAATGTGGTAATGGATGGTTAAATTTTTTAGATATTTCTCAATAACTAACTAATCAATTAAGTAAAGTTTTTATCAAAATTTATTATACAAGTTATAGAAAAAAACTTTATGGTTTTCTGTAAAAATTCGTGTTCTCGTGATTTCACGTTACACCTGATCCAGTGCCGTGATTGGTTTAAAATCACGTGTCCGCGGACATTTTATGCGGTTGCTATGTATAATATCAAAAACTGCCAAAGCCTACATGTGAATTTTGTGTGAATTTTGTGTAACTTTTATAGCAATATGCAGATCA
This sequence comes from Racocetra fulgida, assembly GCA_910592135.1. Lineage (NCBI taxonomy): Eukaryota > Fungi > Glomeromycota > Glomeromycetes > Diversisporales > Gigasporaceae > Racocetra > Racocetra fulgida. The sequence goes on along the minus strand of CAJVPZ010001179.1, from coordinate 11,492 downwards.
TTATTAAAGATAGGAAGACAATTATTTAAGGAATGTCTTTTGTCCTTAATCGGTTTATTTTTTATAATAATAAACATGAAATTATTTTTGACTGGCGGCTCGGGTTTTCTAGGTCGTAATTTTATAAGATACGTGCTCTCTCGAGACAAACAAATTACAATCAATGTCTTAGCACGCTCAAGCACTTCTGATGAATATATATTAAATGCCTGCAATGCTATTGAAGATGGTAAAAAACGTGTTAGAATAATTCGTGGATGTATTAATGACGAAGCTGCCATCAGAGAAGGATTGAATGGAGTTGATGTCATTGTTCATATGGCTTCAAAGGTTAAATTTATATCATCATTAAACTTTCCGAACGTGCTTTTTTACATCTAAATCATGACTTTATTTAAATTTTTTTATTAAACCTGTAGGTTCAACCATGGGGTTACTTTACCGAATTCGAAAAAGTCAATATCGAGGGAACTTTACAATTCCTCTCCATCATTTCCACCTTACCACAAAAACCACGTTTCATTTACATTTCATCGTTTACAGCCCTTATAAGTAATCATTATTCAAAAGATGCGCTGCCTGATTGGGCGCCATATTCAAAATCCAAATGTCTTGCCGAGGATTTAATTTTAAAATCTACTTATTCGAACGTGATCATCCTTAGATTAGGCTGGTTATGGGGAAAAGATGACACTACGTTGTTACCGAAATTAAAAAATTTGAGTAAAAATCCATTATGGTTGGTTACTCCTGAGTGCTGGGAAATATCGATTTTACATGTCACCAATGCATGCGAAGCTATTTTTCTTTCTTGCATTCATCAATTCGAGACTGATCAAATAAAAGAAAAGAAAATTTATGAGATTGAAGATTCAAATGGAAAAGTTAAAGTGGAAGATTTTGTGGGGTTTTATGTTGGTGCAGTGTCTGATGTCAACCCTGCAAGACCTTTCGAGACTTTTAGGCCACCTAAGTGGTTAATCTGGGGTGCCGTCACCTTTATTGAGTGGATACCTTTGCTGGGATATAGTAAACGTTGGATGTTTGATGGTGTGAACAGGGAGTCTTTGTTGTGCTTGTTCCGAGATTATCGATTGTATTCTGATAGTGCTAAAAAAGAGTTGGGATATGTTGGGCATGTTAGTAGAGAACAGGGGATACAAGAGTTGAAGAGAATGCATTTGAATGAATAGGTTATAGTAATCGATGTGCGTAAATTATAAATGAGCTTTATAAATACAACAAATGCTATCTTTTTTTTTTTTTTTATATAATTATACTCTCATGAGTTATCAGTTTGGTCTGTCATTTGTAAAAAAAATGATTTTACATTTATTATGTATTTGAGTGTCGCTAAAAGAAAACCCGAAAATTTAAATATATGTCATATTTAAATTTTCGGGTTTTCTTTTAGCGACACTTTTACAGTGTCTATATTATTTTATTTTATTTAATCCTATTTTATTTTTTTTTGGTTTGACATATTTATTATATATCATATATTTATTTTTTAGTGCAAATCAAAACAAATAAAGCGTAATCGTGTTAATATTATTGATAAAATTGGCATCTTATAAACTAAAAAAAATTAATGAAGTTGAATCATCAATCCGGGGCGAAGATATAAGTTGCCTTTTGATTCAATATATTTTGTGACTCGTGATACATACTAAAAAAGTGCGATGTAAGATTCTATAGATATGTTTAATGAATATGGTGTAATACTAGAAAATGTGACCTGTTCAGATCTTGGAAGTAAACGTACTCTGGCCCATTTTTCGTCGCATGAGACCAATCAAGTCGCAAACGATAGGAGGGAATGGTCTTTCAGATAGTATTAGAGGGATAGGACGTATATATCATATTGGTGCTCAAATACGAATAATTTACTCTGTAAATAAAAGTACTAAAGGCACAAGGAATAAACCAAATTTCAGATACACCAAATAATAATTTCCCGAATTCCTTTACGAGTGACTAGTGAATAATATTAAATTTCTCCTCCCGATATTTGTCCAACAGTCCCGATGTAATGAGGTTATAGATCATTAATAGTGATAGTCTCAAGTAGTGTAGACTATCTCGGAGTTACGTACGTCACTCGCCAAGTATAAACGTTTTATATTGTGTATATATACCCTTACTGTTACCTTAGCGTTAGTTAATTTTTTATACTTAATTTCCTTCATTGGATTTGCATTACGCAAACAAGCAAATCCTGTAAATACGTACGCACATCCTACGTAATGGGAACATAAAACGTTGAATTCACATGTTTATTAGTTAATATTTTCATTTTAAAGACAAGTACCGTGTAACATTACTACCAGAATATAAATACGCGATTTTTTTTTTTAATTATAATAACGATAATTATATTCGCCAAAAAAAAAAAGAAATTAAAAAATATGAAAATATTTGTACAGCCATCACTTCTTTCCACTACATTTATCCGTCGATCAAATCCTATAACTGTCATAGTTTGGGTTCTTGATTATGATGTTTATGCGCGTCCCAATAAATTATACGTTCAATTATGGACTAATTTGAAAATTCCAAGTTGGTCAAGTATAGAATTGGTTGAAGAACAACAACAAATCATAGTTGGCTGTGATCCTGATGAGTCTTATCGCGTTTTTAAAATTGTAATTTCTACTATTGATATTAATGAAGGGTGGTATGAATTTACTGCTAGAATCAAAAGAGAAGATTGGGAAGGTTGGAAGTGGATAAGCGCGAATGAAGGTCAAAACGCTAAAATATTCATAAGCAAAACAGAAAATAACACAGGTCCTAGAGAAGATTTAAATCGATCCATCTTTTATGAAAGAATTGATGAAAAGAAAGTTAGGTATAGTTTACAAGGAGATGTTGATTGTTGGTGTGTATCGAGCAGTGTTGAATCCAATCATGGACAGCCAATCCGCATAAATTTTGGAGGTATTCGGGATTTGGTTCAGTATGTTGTACTACAAAGACTTTCGTAAGTAATTCTAATTGACTCGTAAGGAAAAAATAATATTTAATAAATGTCGCGGATGATCGTGAAATCGGATGATGCTGAAATCTGCGGTCTCGATTTTAAAATATAAAACCTGCTAAAATCCACGTATACTTTTTAATTATAAATTCTAACCCTAAATCCTAACCTAACCCTAAAGAAAAAGCGGTAAAAAACACCCCCAAAAAAATTTAAAATTTCATATCAAAATAGGACCAAATTTCAGCATCATCCGATTTCAGTATCATCCGTGACAATAAATATGATTTACGTACGTGGTAGATCGCAGTTTAAGGGTATAAATTTTATGAGTAAAAATGGGCGAATTACTGTTACTTTCATATAATGTTGGAATCCCGAAAGTAAAAATCTTATAATTACGAAGAGAAAAATACCAATAACTTAGAATCTACTAATTGAATTTAATAACTATACCTCTATTAGAACCGAAATAACTTATTTTAGAAACCCAAGGAGTTTACTTAGCATAAAAAAACTTCTTTTAAACTAACCAATAATGTAAAGGAACTATATTAACTTCTGACAATTTCTACTATTAAATTTACTATTTCTGTATTTTTTATACCCTTTAACAACGGTTTACCTCTCTTAATGATTATCTATCCAATGCAATTTCTTTAAAAATATTTCGTAATTTAATGATTCATCTTTATATAATTTTTTTAACGCTGTTAGAGCTTGGTGGATGATACCGGTCACGGGCATTTCAAAGCTGGATATACAACATAAAGATATTCTTTACATATTAATTCAGCAATCATCTGGTCATTATATCTCACTGGTCCCTATGGCAAGCGATGGTTGTATATGTAGTTTTCGATCAGATCATAAAGGAGGTTTGATATTATTTATCATCAATGATAATGGAGGAGATAGTAAAGCAAGATTTGTTGTAGGCCGTGGAAATGATCCATATATGACTGCTAAAGCATGTATGAATTTTATCAATGAAATTAATGGAATTAATAGTGCCAAAACAACTAGTAGTATTGAAACGAAAGAACGTTTTGATTATGATCATATTGGATATTGTACTTATAACGGGTGAGTTCTTATATTCTTTCACCCTTTATTTAGATAGATTTTACTGCATAAATTGTCACTTCTTTCTTATAAATTAGATTTGAAGGTAGAGGAAGCCAACAACTTATCTTTGATGCTCTAAGTTCTCTTGATCATATTGGTGTGCATATTGGATATTTCATATTAGATGATGGCTGGCAACAAGTTAATAAAAATAGACAATTACAAAATTTTGAACCTAAAGTCGAACTTTACCCAGATGGATTTAAGAGCATGATAAAAAATATTAAAGAATGGTTTCCATATATAAAATACTTTGGTGTATGGTAATACCGTTTTTTTTTCATCGGTTTAATCTAGTCATGTTAAAAAGAAATATTAATTCAATTTCTTAATTTCCAATTCTCTAGGCATGCATTTTGGGGTTATTGGAATGGTGTAGATCCAAACTCCAAATTGTCAGCTTCTTACAGAATAGAAAGAGTAAAACATTCGGATGAAATAATCCATCTTGTTATACCACAAGATATTCATAAGTTTTACAATGATTTTTACAATTATTTAAAAGATCAAGGTGTTGATATGGTAAAAGTTGATTCGCTAGGAAGCTTTGATTTAATTGATTACGGTCAAAGTAGGCATCGGCGATGGTGGAGAGAATATCATGATGCTTTAGAAACAAATAGTAAAGAATATTTTGATAATCGAATAATTTATTGTATGGCGCATAGTCCTAATATTATACAACAAGTCTTGTCTGGTTCAGGCTCGAATGATGATATGCCTATAAGTAGGCCATTGTTTAGGTATTTTTAATATGGTATTTACCTTTTATTCATGAATTTAATATCTATGCTTATATAATATATATGCTGCTATAGAAATAGTGATGATTATTTTCCGAATATTTATGAATCACATACATGGCATATTTATGTAAACACAATTAATAGCATATGGACCAGTACAATGCATAGCTTATTAGATTGGTAAGATATTATATTTCATATCATTATTTTCATAACTTATTATATTGCATAGTCTTATTTCATTAATTTCACTATGATGTCAAATATTACCTTTGTTAGGGATATGTTTCAATCACACCATAGATTTGGTGAATATCATGCTGCAGCAAGGGCAATTAGTGGAGGCCCATTGTACATTACAGATATACCAAATAAATATAACTTGGATGTTCTCGAAAAGTGTATAGTCAACATACCAACTTATAAGACGTACAAATCATCGTTAAATTCGTCTTGTAAGACCTCTTCCTCATCAACAAAATTAAGTACAAAATTGCCACAGAGAATTTTAAAAAGCGAAAACCCAGCGTTACCATCACTTCAATCTTTATTTCGGGATTTTACAAAAGTCGATAACTTGTTACAAATATGTAATCGCAACAATAAAATCAAAGTACTTGGTTTATGGAATTGTAGACCTCATATTTTATTGGATTTATTTTATTTAACTGATGTTTATGGCTTAGAAACAAATAATATAGTTGACAAAGGCAATAATCAGAATCATAAAGATTTTATACGTGAATATGCATTATACTTTTTTAAGAATAAACGAGCTCTATTGGTAAATTCAATGAAAGAACCTATTTCAATAATAGTGAGGGCGGAAGAATTTGAAATTGTAACAATTTCACCAATCGATTATTCAACTGGAAAAAGTTATAACAGATATTTCACTATAAAGATTGCATCCTTTGGGTTAATTGATAAATACAATGGGTCTAAAGCAGTGATTTTATCAGAATTTATTAGCGAAAGTGTTAGACAAACAAATTCATTTAATGAAAGTGGAGTAATTTCAGCGGAAAATCGGCAGGGTAGGATATTTTACAAAGTTCAATTGGTTGGATATGGCGAATGTGGATTTTATTTAGATTCAGATAATGGAAGAATATGTGGTACTAAGGCATATTTAGGAAGCAAGTTGTTGAAAAATGTCAAATATGATATTGATAAGAAATTACTTTCAATTGGATTAGATAAGGAAGATATAGAGAACGATGGTCAAAGAACTGAATTCAGAATGTTAAACCATGACATGTTAAAAGTGGAATTGTTTTTGGAGATTATAGTTGAGTAAAACTTAACATTTTTACTGGCGTTGGAAAACACAAAAGATAGTATAATCATGTGGTATAATCACGTGATAGTTGAATTTGATTGGTTAATTTCATGTACGGATATTCTATTTTTATATATAGTAAATTTTAAAGACGAACTTTTGCAGTTTTATCTTACTAACAAATCTGAAAGTGGGGTTTTTAATTTTGCTTAATTTATAAAATTTGCACTTTACGAAAAAATGGATATCATATACTGTCTGTAACCTTTAAACACTTATACTTTCAAAAATGTAGTCTTTACTAAAAACTATCAATTTGTAATTTTTATTTAATATATAATTTATCAATGTTTTTTCAAAGCGGTTAAAATTAAGTATCATACGATACTGTAGAATAAAAAATTCAATTAATGTAACTAAGTGTGTTTTTTAGTTTTTAAATTATCAAATTTTTTTAAAAACTAATATATTAAACTTACATTTGCAAATGTCCAATTAACAAAGAAATAAGGATAATTTACAAGATATTACTAAATCGTCAAAAAAAAACAGTTCAAATTTAATAACTCTTATAACTACATATTTCAACAATATTAGTTCTTTTTTCTTGTTTAGGCCAATGTAAATGTAAATGAGAACTTCTTTTACAATGATTCCAAGCACCCTTAAATTTTAATTTTTGCATTACTGAGTCATCCAGATTTTCACCAGTTAACCCTCTAACAACTAAAGCTTCCAAATTTTTATGATTCTTGTTTAAAATCTCAAAAAATTCAGTACTAACTTTTCTACCATCACCTATTGAAAGATCAACCCATGATGGACATCCAGTCGGTCGATTCACAAATGATAACCAACCATCTTGGGTAACATTTGGCAGTCTATCACATATAGTGAAATTAATTAACTTAGTCATCGAAACGAATATTGTTAAAACTTCATCGGAAATGTTTGAAGGTTTTAAAAGGTCCAATTGTTTAATAGAAGTTTGACTAATTCTCCTAAAAGATTCATAGTTGAAAGAAGGAAAATCCCAGATTTGTATATATTGAAGATTTGGAAACATTTCAAGAAATGAAAGGTTACAAGAACCATCAATCTTCAAAAAAACAAGACTTTGAAGATTATTCATTTTAAAAGTTGCTTTTAAAGATTGTCCTTGAACAATATCATTAAAGGAAATTGATTTTAATGATTTAGAAGTATGAATTATATTTAATACCTCACCAGAAATAGGTGCATCAATCTTTTCTAACTTTAAACAATTATCAAACATAAAAGACATTGCTGAATAAGAAATTGGAGGACATTGAAGAGCTTCTAAATCAAATTTTCTTAAATTTTTACAATATTTGCCAAATAAGATAGCAATTTCTGATGGATCTTCAAATGTTATAGTAGCATGATTGAGAAGTATTCGAATAGATAGAAGAGAATTACCAGCACATTTAGTGAATCTACATTATCCGATATATGTAAGTTAATAATAGATTAATGAAAAATGTACAAAATCGATTAAAGATGAAATAAAAACTAACCTCTCCCAAATATTCAGAGTCATTCTCGAATAATATAACCTAATGCTATTAATATTACCGGGAAGCACAGCTTCGCACAATGCATCAAAATTATTATTGACATCATTATTATTAAAATTAATTTGTTTTGGTTTAGAACTAGTGGTGAATAAATTTGCAATACTTCGAGCAAAGTTCTGAGGAGTTGATACTTCATTTTTAATGTTTTCAACTTTGTCAAAATCATCAAGAGCATCAACATCATTAACTACATGTTCATAAGTGGTTAGATTGATACGAATCAATCTATCACTTAAAAGATTCAAAGGTAATTTCCAAGGTTTATCAGGACGAGCCTTTGAAGAAAATTTAAATTGAATGTCTTTAAGATTTGGGCAAGCATTGGCTAAAAAAATAATTAAAGTAGCATCGATACATATTGAAAGTTGTTTATCTGCTTCATCTAGCTGAATTTTTGTTACATATTCACCATATGGAAATAATAAATTTTGTCAGTTAGATTCAGAAAGGGTTGATATAAATCGTTGAAGAGAATCATTGTCCATAAATTTCTTAGCTCTCCATAAATAAGAAAGGGCATATTTTGCCCATTGACTACAAGATAAAGCCAAATGAAGGAGATCAGACAGTGTAAACGAAGAGTTTTCCAATATTAACACATGAATCCCGTGAGGAATATGCATGATTAAATCTTTTAAAAATGATATAGTATCCACTAATACGAAAGGTTTTTTGGATAAGTACGTACGTACTGTATTTATAAGTAATTTGTTGCGAAACCTGTTCAATAATTCAGTACAACATCTATGCATATATATACACTATAAAATGATATACATACGTACGTACGTATATACGTATGTACAATATGCAAGGTTTCCGCAGAAATTACTAAGCGCAGTAATAAAATTTGTAACATAATGGCTTCATATATTTTGTCCTACCCTTGTTGTTATAACGGCTTTCCTATTTTTTTTTTAATTTTCTTTTATAGAAGTCTTTTTCAACCATCAAACAAGAAGGAGCTTCGTATCATGTTAAAAGGAGTTTGATTATAGTAATACTTAAACAGCTGACCTACCTTGCAAATGAGTATGTAGCAAATTATAGATAATAAAGTATGTATAGTAGAAATTAAGATGGTATGTGTAGTTCGCTTTTAAGAGAATTTATATAAACTATACTAACCTAACTATTAAAAGGGATCACTTATAAAAGATAAATTTTTAAGTTTTGCTAACCATACATCCATAATTTTTATTTATATATAACTTATACAAACAATAGCATACATTACTTACATGTTGGTTTATTCAATGCATATTTCTGTAATACCTATACTCTTCAGTTTATATTTTTTCATACGTACGTACGTATGTACGTAGTTGTACGAGTACACGTTTCATTCACGATGATAACTAGGGACCGGGCTGGGCCGGGCTTTGCTGGGCCCAAACTCAAGCCCGCAAAATATTTTTGGGCCCAAGCCCGGCCCGTAAAAAAAAAAAAGCCTACAACAGTGGGCTGGGCCTAAAATTAGTCCCGGCCCGTCCACCAAATTATTTTATAGAACGTCTGATTGACTGATATAAATCAATAGTCCAAGTATTTGCACTTTTAGTAACTTAATAATTGGTTAATAAAACTAACACACTTTGTTTTGTAGTGTAACGAATTAAAATTTTAGTGTTTTTAATTTTGTTCTTATATTTTAGTTAGCAACTTTTCTGCTCGTATATAATTTAGTTGTGTTACTCATCATTTTGATAACGATGTCAATTTTAGTATATTTATTAACAGTTAATTTTTTTTGAATATGTATGTATGTAGTTTATCAAGACCTAAAGTGATAGAGATCCGATTTTAATTATTAAATAAAGAACTTCCCATTCCATCATTGATATCAGTTTTTCCTTCTATCATTAAATAAATAAATCTCTTGTTCTACTTCTGACTAATGCACTCGAGGATGCGTTAGAAATGGCTGTCCTATAGATGGAACACAACGATTCTGGAACTTGAACTGACTAATATATCACATGTTCTGGGTGATTAGTTAGACGGATTGGCATAAGAAACTTGAATCAGAAAGTTTAATTGGGTAACCTAAATAATAGTAGATTATAGATATGGCATCTAGTATAGAACCTAGTAATAGGCAGACTACTTAAATTATGTGCTCAAAAGGCACAAGTATGATTAGAATGTATCTTTTTCAGAATGTATTTGTCTGGAGCACCTTGAAAAGAGCACTATATGATCCTAATAAATCTAATAAAAGTGATAAGCCAAATAAGCTAAGCTTGATTATAAAAAAAAAAGGTTATTTATATATTTTTTCATAATAAATCACTTGCATTACAATGAGTTACAATAGTATACTACAGTAGTAATGTAATTGAGGTAGCATTACCACAAATATGTTTATACTACTATTTATAACAACTTATAAATGAGATTCTTGAGATATGAACTATAATATCATTTGCAGCAGAGCATTTAATATATAAGTTACTATATATATTAAAATAAGTTATCACAGAGTTATAAAAAGGAATTATCTAGTTACATACTAAGAATTTAAGTGAAAAAATTGCTATTTCTTGTTGAATCTCATTTTCAGCATGTTTAAGATCTATGATCTTGATAGTACTGATATTTTAGTTCTCTTATCAAATCTATTTACATTCAAAAAAAATTATTATTAAAAACATTTGAGCTAATAGAGACCAGAATTAAAACTGATAATTCATTCTTAAATATTTCACTAAATAACTTTTATTTGTTAAATATGTATATAGTTTAATAGACAATCCATCTGTTATTTAGAGAGGATTTGCAAATTTTATAAATAAATTTTACTATTGAGCCAAATATAAAAAGATTATATTTAAAATTTTTTACTAAATAAATTACTCTTAGGCTTATAATAAAAGTTATAGAGCTTATTAAGACATTTAATGATAATAAAAACATTAAACTTAGTTTAGTAGTTTTTGAGAAATTTTCAAAACTGTTTTGCTAACATATAAAATTTCTTTAAAAAAAATTAAAGAAATTTTATATGTCAGCGAAATGTTTTTTAAAGATTTCTTAAAAATTACCAGACCGATTTTAACATTCTTATCATTATTAAATGCATCTTGATGAGCTTTACAATTTTTATTATAAGCCTAATAAGAGTGGTTTACTTAATAAGAAAAAAGTTTTAGATATAAATCTCTCCACATTTACTAATTGAAGAATTTATACAGTATATACAGTAATTTATATATAAATCTTGTATTCTGTATCACATAGCTCTCTAGATAACTGCCAAATTATTTTTTAAAAAATATAAATAGAAATATTCATATTTAAAGCACACATATTGTCGAACAAATATTACCTATTAGTTATCAAACAAATAAAAAATAATAATCTTTTATTTATTAAAAAAAGTATATTATTTATTTTAAATAAAGAAATTTGATGATTTGTAATATTATGATGTGAAGATATAACTTATAGTATTGTTGAAAGTGAAGTTAGTATTTTGGTCTTTTTCTTATTAAAAATTGCATTGTCAATCTTATAATAAATGTTGTTATAAAGAAAATTAAGGGCATTTCCTTTGATTATTAATAGTATTTTGATAAATAAAAACATTTTTCTTTGATATTAATAAACATCAATTAATAATATTTCTAATATCAGTCAACCGATTTGTCACAACTAAATTTTTTATATATAAACTTATAGCAAAAACATATAGAATTACATATAAACTTTGTTGCGATGATGTTTCTTCCCTTATATATTAACTTTAAATTAAATTT
>CAJVPZ010001178.1:0-15300 GCA_910592135.1 Racocetra fulgida | reverse complement strand
AGATATTGTTATAATATATATAATATTAAGGAAGATATACAGAGCAAAATTTTTTAATATAATAGAATAATATAAAATGATATTATAAAATTAAATATAAGATAATTAGCTAATAAATAAAATTAATATAATATCTGTTTAATATCTGTCTAATATTTTTTTTTAATATTAAGGTGACCACTTGAAGGTCTAGCATGTTATTAACTTTGTTTGCAAATACCAGGGCAGCCACAAGACTACCCCTGACTTTGTTACATTAATGAAAATATATTCTAGCTATACCTACATCTTTTGAGCATCTAATTAAGTAGTTTTCTATTATTAAGTACTACACTAGATGCCGTACCTATAATCCACTATTACTTGAGTTACCCAATTAAACTCTCTGATCAACTTAGCGCCATCAGATATTCTCCCAAAGAGGAACTGCTGCTAAGGCCCCTTAAGACTAGTTTATCCTCATGGTAAACCTATTAGAGCAGTTTATGTTTCACACATGTATTACCTAAATTTTTGGTAACTTATACCTAGGCTGAAACCAAGTACTTGCGGTATCTCTCCATTACCGTTACCTACTTCTTGCCTTTGTAAAGTTCACTCAGACCCCAGCACATACTTTACAGACTAATACCAACTTTTCTTCATCAACAGCATCCCAAACTTTCAATCCAGATAGCCTGAGGAAAGACCAGTAGGCATTATTTTGGTATTCTGATTGAATCTTTTTTCCTCATTTATACGGGGCCATTCCGTATACTTGTGGTCTAGTTAGTATTAGTGTCTTGTCCAGATTTGTACGCGACGAACCATGTAGGTATAAAATTCATTGATCCTTAATTTGTGATGCATAACTTTCATTTTTAGCTTGTTACTTTCTATTTGTTCGTTGACATTCTACATTAATTTTCTAAATTTTTTCATTTATATATTCCAAATGGTTAGACTTCCAAAAATGCCTGATACACCTGATAACTTTAACAACATAGTCAACTATCTACAACACAGAATTTTTGCAGAAAAATACAATAATACTATAAAAAAATCAAATTTCCAAAGAAGATGTAAGAATTTCATATATAATCAGCAGACCGGCTATCTTTTTTTTGAACAATTGTCTAAAGATGATAATGCTCTGCCCACTAAAAAGAGAGTTGTTCTGATCTATGACCTTGAGCTGAGAGAAGCTTTGTTTGAGAAGTTCTATGTTGGTGACGCTCACTTCGAGTATCATAAAACATATACAATGATTTATGAACGACATATTGGTATTACCCAAGATGAAGTCAAGAAGTATGTGAACGAGTGCCCAACCTGCATCCGAAATAGAAGCATCAAGGAAAAATCGAATTTAGCACCTGTTGTATCTGGTGGCCCATTAGAACACCTTTAGGTCGATTTAGTTGACCTACTATCATACGCTGAACATAACGATGGGTATAGCTATATTTTAACATTGATTGATGTATTTTCGCGTTATGTTTGGGCAATTCCTATTAAAGACAAAGAAGGAAGCACAATTTATGGCGAATTGGTAAACCTCTTTAAGAACTTCGGCCCTCCCACCAAACTACAAGCAGACAATGGATCTGAGTTCATAACCACCATTTTAAAAAATACCTGTGATGCATTTAAAATAAAGCTTGTTCACAGTCGTGCCAGACACCCTCAAAGCCAAGAAAAGATCAAAAGGTTTAATCAAACACTCGGCCGGCATCTAACAAAAATGATGTGGGACGAAGTTTCCGGAGTTCAAGGTTATTGTTGGATTAACGTTCTTCCCCGATTTGTAATTTGCTATAATAAGGCACCTTACAAAGCCCACAAAAAATCGCCTTATGAAGCGTTTTTTGGATTTAAGATGCGTATAGTTTATAATATACTGGAGGATATTTTATCTGAGATTATTATATCAGAGAACACTGCACCAGAGGATATTACGCTACCAGCAGACACAATCACTGCAACCCAAGATAATTATAACCAGGCCTTGTATGAATTTCACGCGATGCAAGTAAAACGTGTGCACGAGAAAGTTGTGCAAAATGATGAAACTTATTGAAATAAGTTGGTAATTTGCAGAAGTGTTCACAGAAGAAAAGTAATATTTGAACCAGGAGATAAAGTTGCGATTGCACCCGACTTTGATAATAACCAAAAAATGCGAAAGCGTAAGTTGGATCAGAACTGTAGTATTACTGGGAAGGTTGTTAGTATGTGTAGTAATAATAGAACTGTTAGAGTTGAGGTAAATGGTGAAGTAAAAAATTTTGCAGCTAAAAATTTGAAGAAGCTTCATGAGTAGCCTAAATAATATAACAAATAATATTTCATGTTTTATATAATAAAAATTATATTTTTTATAATACAATTAAAGATTTATTAATTTTAGATATTAATAAAACAATTTAAATTGAAAGTGTTAGAAAATTGTTTATAAAGATTATATATACGTACTATAAAAACTAAATTTTACTTATTTGCAGAGTAATACAAATCAAAAAAGGAAATAGAATTTTGTAAATAAACTATATAAGTACATAAAGATAGGAATTTAGAGTTAGCCGTTACTATTAGAGGCTATAGTAATAGGTTGTTGCTTACTAAAATTTTGTTTCTGATAATGCATAGGAAGACTTTTGTACAGTTTAAAGTACTTTTTTAAAAAAATAAAACTATTAAAAATAAACAAAAAGCATATAAAAAATTTTATTAGGGTTGTAGGATTCAACTATTAAAAATAATCAAAATCATTTTTAGTTTTAAAGTTAGCATGGTAATAACCTAATTCTATCTATTTTTAAGAAGTCGCTATTATGCTAACTTCTCTAAAACCAGAAATGATCTAATAGTTGAGTCCTACAACCCTAAAAAACTTTTTATATGCTTCTTTTTTTGTTTATTCGTAGTTTTATTTTTTTAAAAAAGTACTTTAAACTGTATAAATAATATAAAATTAAATTGATTTAAATAGCCAATAATGCAAAAGTCTTTCTATAGCATCGAGGTTGATCTTTCACACGTGTTCTGAATTCGGTTGATTCAAAATTGTCAAAATTTATTAGCCATTTCCTTGTTATGGGTTTGTATTACTCGCGCAAATAAGTGTTTGCGTAAAAACCATATTAGAATAATTATTTAACACTAACCATAAAGAGCTATTAGAATGATTATGCTAAGGCTGTTAAAAATCCAACAATCCTTTGCCCATATAAGGATCGGGTTAGCCCAATTTTTTTAGAATGGATCAAAGGGATCATTGGTCCTAATAAAATTCTAAAAAAGAAAAACCCAGTCTTGTCAATTATGAACCTCTTAATTTGTTTAACAAGATTAATTTCCTCGTAAAATAAAATTGTTGCCCGTCATGAATGTCCTATACATTTTTATCAATTATATAGTTCATGTGAGTATAAATTTTGATTTATTTCGAATTACAACTTATTTTAATGATAACAAATTGAATCTCATGCCCTTTAAAAAAAACCCTTGGAATTGTTTAGAAAATTATGAAATTATCCAATTTTTCAGTTTGAAAATTGACTTTATTCCAACATTTTAAAAGATGTTTTAATGTTTGTATTGTTTTCATTATGATGCTTATATGGGATGTAAAAATAGAAAATTTTTAAGTAAAAATTATCGTACAAAAAATGTATAAAAAGCGTATAAAAACATATACTTCCAATAAATATTCTTTAAAATGTCAGAACGGAGTTGATTTTCTGAACAATCAGATAATTTCAAAATTTTCTGAACAATTCCAAAAGATTTTTATAATGATTATTAAAGAAATTCTCATGTTCAAGATTTAATTGGTTATATAAGTTAGTGAATATTTACCCTTTTAAAGAATTTAAACATAAGACTTTCAAACAATTTCTGTTTAATGATCCTGAAGTGTATGATAAATTCAAATTGGCTGCATGACCAAGCATACTATAGCTAGAGGCTATGTTAATTAAAACAAACTTTTTTAAATCAATGAATTACCTTAAACATGCATATACAAGACCCGGGTCTGAACATTTCACTAATTTTTAAACCACTCAGTAGACCCTGGGTCTAGTATATGCCCAAAGATTAAATTAGAAAAAAAAATTTAAAGCACATTTATAATAGGCAGCCTAGCTATTTGAAAAAACTACTGTTGAACTACCCAAAACTGATATCAGTATTGAGATGTTATCAGATTTGAAAACATTATAAACTATTAAATTTGTATATCAAAAACCAATTTGGTAAATTAATTTTTATCAGATTTGATAGATTATCAACAATAGTTTATAATATTTTCAAATATGATAGCTTCTCAATACTGATACAGTACCTGTTCATTATGCATATCAGTTTTGAGAGATTTAACAATATTTTAAATCTTTTATATATATATTTATAGTGGTAATCAGAAAAAATCTTAATTATAAAATAGAAATTTTAAAATTTTAAAACATGTTTTTTATTTTTTTTTGATTTCTTAGTTTTATTAATTTATTTTATAATAGTAAATATATTTGAAGTACTAATAAGTTATTTTTAATATTAATTTAGTTAAAACTAATATATACTTCTTATTGTATTTATTAAATATGATTTTTTTTAAAATTAGTCTAAATAATTTTATTAAAAATTATTTCTATATATATATATTAAACTAAGACTACACTGATCTATATACATATAATTTTTGTTTATATTATCTTTTATTGTTTTCTTTTCATAATGTTTTTTTTAGTATTATTGCTATTACTAATATTATTGTTAGGTTATTGCTCTAGTTGATATTTTTTAGTTATTGATATCATTATTATTAGTATCTTTTAATTATTGTTGATATTATTATTATTGGTGCCTTTTGGTTGTTGTTGTTATTATTTATGATGTTTTTTTTTTGATTAGTAATTTTGCTATTTTTTTTTTCAATATATTGGCAGCCTCACCAGTATCTTTTATTTATCTAAGTTGCAGATCTGACATCTCTCGGCTTCCTTTATAGGTGTTCAAGAGCGGTCTGCCTCACTGGTTAAGACTATTGCTCGCACTGGAGGGCTATACCAAGCTAGCCAGTAAAACCATACCAAAATGGTTTTATTTTATTTACTATAAACTCTTTTATTGACGTAAATCAGATAACTCTTTTTTTTTTTTCTTTTTTTTTCCAATTTCTTTTTCTTAACTTTTCCCATAGTTTGATCCTGGTTTACGGAAAACTCCCCTAAATTTTTGCTTGAACATTTTGTGTTAGTGGTCGATCTTTCAGATTTCGGCTTATTTTCTTTCTTTTTTTTAAGGGTAATACCTTCTTTCTTTTTCCAGTCAGTAATCACTAAACATCTTTGTTTTTAGATATTCTCGTAAAAGAAGTTTCATGCCAGATTAACTGCAGTTTCAACATAAATCTTTGTTTGTTTTAAAGGTTTTATCTTGAAAAGGATTCTTCTAAAATTTTTCTCTTGAAGTAGGCCTTTGAGTATACCGCATCTTGTTCTAATTTTTTCTCTCTTGAAAGGCTCCAAAATAGAGATTTGAGATGTATTTTGCCTAACTATTTCTTTGCCTCTTCTAACAGACCTGCCCAGACAAGATTTGACACTGTCTGTTCTAATTCACTCCACTTTTCTTCATATTTCTCACATCTAGTCAGATGATCTTGATCTTCTTCAATGTTTTTCCACAAACCTTACAGTCAGAGTTTTTATATATATCTGATCTTCTATTAGCTAGAACTTTTAGAACAGGCAATTTTTCATAAAGGCACTTAATTAATATCCGAGTCACTTATTCTTCTTATGGCTAGTGCACCTAATTCTATTTTGATTTTTGATTTTCCTCTATAAGATAGGCTAATGGTAAGTATTTGTTGCATCTTCTGGTTTCTTCTTTCATATTGCTGTTGTTGATCTTTATTTTACACCTGTTTGAAAGCTAAGAATCATTTGTATAAATTGTTTGGTAGAGTCTTCTACTGTCTGATCTTCCCAACTCAAAGTGACATTTATTTTTTGAGGGGTTTTTCTATAATACTGTACTATCACTATCTTCTACCTTAATTCTTAACTTTGATAAACTATCTGCTCTGTCATTCCATCTATTTTCACTATAACTTTTAATCTTTACTAAATCTAACTGAATATCTTTAATATTAACAATATCAACTATATTACTTATTAGATCATAGTTTTCTTCTTTTAGGAACTGATATACTCTTCTTCTTCTTCTCCTTTTTCTATATCTTCTATTGCTGCTAAACTATTTGTATAGATCTTGGCTTTCCTCTTACTTGATATGATGAGAAGTATATACCAGATCCTGAGCAACTCCGCTTTTGTTAATGAAGGCTAATTTCTTGCTCCAAAGAATTCTTCATTTATGACTTCACTTTTGGTTTTGTTTAAATATACCCAACTGACACACATTCTGTCAGGTTTAGCTTGTGAGAGGTCAATATTGTGCTTATTAGATCTATCTTTGTAAAACACCATGTAAAGTTGGAGGAGTAATTTTGCTATTAGTATTATTATTATTTAGAAAATAGATTAGAAAAACTACTATCTAATATTTGCTTTTATATAGAGTTTTTCTAGTTTATTTTTTATTTATAAGCTTATAAAATTTGTTTATTAATATTCTTTTTTTTGCTGATATTTCTTTCTTGAAATAATTTGAAATTAGATTTTTAGTTCTTGATAAGTATATTTACTTCAATTGTTAGATTTCTTGCTTATAAAATTCATTTACTAATAATATTTTTTTTAGTATTTTTTTCTTAAAATGATTTGAAATTATATTTTTAGTTTTAGATAGGTATATTATTTTAATTGTTAGATTTCTTGCTTGTAAAATTTATTTACTAATGCTCTTTTTTTTTGCTAGTATTTCTTTCTTAGAATTATTTGGAATTAAATTTTCAGCTCTGGGTAGATATATTTATTTTGGTTCTTAGATTTCTTGCTTGTAAAATTTATTTACTAATATTCTTTTTTTTTGCTAGTACTTTTTTTTGAAATAATTTGAAATTAGAATTTTGGTTCTAAGTAGGTATATTTATTTTAATTATTAGATTTCTTGCTTGTAAAATTTATTTACTAATACTTTCTTTTGCCAGTACTTCTTTCTTGAGATGATTTGGAATTAGATTTTTGGCTCTGGGTGGGGTATATCTACTTCAATTGTTAGATTTCTTGCTTGTAAAATTCATTTACTAATGCTTTTTTTTGCTAGTACTTCTTGCTTGAAATAATTTAAAATTAAATTTTCAGTTCTGAGTAGATATATTTATTTCAATTGTTAGATTTCTTGCTTGTAAAATTTATTTACTAATACTATTTTTTTTCTGATACTTCTTTTTTAAAA
Source organism: Racocetra fulgida (assembly GCA_910592135.1). Lineage (NCBI taxonomy): Eukaryota > Fungi > Glomeromycota > Glomeromycetes > Diversisporales > Gigasporaceae > Racocetra > Racocetra fulgida. Next base: position 7,950 of record CAJVPZ010001178.1, on the reverse strand, counting down.
TGATTTGAAATTAGATTTTTAGCTTTGAGTAGATATATCTACTTTGATTATTAGATTTTTTATTTGTAAAATTTGTTTACTAATTCTCTTTTTTTTTAGTATTTCTTTCTTAAAATAATTTGAAATTGAATTTTTAGTTTTGAGTAGATATATCTACTTCGTTTGTTAGATTTTTTGCTTGTAAAATTCATTTACTAATGCCTATTTTTTTTTAATACTTCTTTCTTGAGATAATTTGGAATTAGATTTTTGATTCTAGATAGCTATATTTACTTTAATTGTTAGATTTCTTGTTTATAAAATTCATTTACTAATACTTTTTTTTATCTATATTTCTTTTTTAGAATGATTTAAAATTGAATTTTCAATGCAGGATAGATATATTTACTTCAATTATTAGATTTTATACTTATAAATTTGTTTACTAATACTATTTTTTTTTTTAATATTTCTCTCTTGAAATGATTTGAAATTGAACTTTCAGTTCTGAATAAATATATTTACTTTAATTATTAGATTTCTTGCTTGTAAAATTCATTTACTAATATTCTTTTTTTTGCTAGTACTTCTTTCTTAGAATAATTTGAAATTAGATTTTTGATTCTAGGTGATATATTTACTTTGATTGTTGAATTTTTTGCTTGTAAAATTTGTTTATTAATGCCTTTTTTTTTGCTGATACTTATTCTTGAGATGATTTAGAATTAGATTTTAGTTTTGAGTAGATATATCTACTTCAATTATTAGATTTTTTGTTTGTAAAATTTATTTACTAATACTTTTTTTCTAGTACTTCTTTCTTGGGATAATTTGAAATTAGATTTTCAGCTTTAGATAGGTATATCTATTTTGATTGTTAGATTTTTTACTTGTAAAATTTGTTTGCTAATGCTTTTTTTTTCTAGTGCTTCTCTCTTGAGATGATTTAAAATTGGATTTTTGGTTCTGAGTGGGTATATTTACTTTGATTGTTAGATTTCTTGCTTGTAAAATTTGTTTACTAATACTTTTTTTTTCTAATACTTCTTTCTTGGAATGATTTAGAATTAGATTTTGTTTACTAACATCTTTTTTTTCTGATACTTCTTTTTTAGAATGATTTGAAATTGAACTTTTAGCTCTTAGTGGGTAAATTATTTCAATTATTAGATTTCTTGCTTGTAAAATTTGTTTACTATCACTTTTTTTCTAGTATATCTCTTTTGAGATAATTTCTAATCATGGATTCAGGATATAGGTGAGATTTTTCAAGTTATGTGAAAATATACTCTCTAATCAAGATCAAAATCACGTGATTACATAATTGATTTGAATACCTAACATAATCTAATCCTAACTCTAATCTTAATATCCCAATTAAATAAAAATTACTAGAGGAAGTTTTTGTGAGAACTACCAACTATATCAATTTATACTATATATACTATATACACTAAATATTTATTTTTTATTTTATTTAATTAAAAACAATTTTATTACAATATATATCTGACCAAAAAAAAACAAAAAACATAACTACAGAACCGAAAAAAAAGAAGTAGTAGTTAAATATAAATTAACTATATATACAAGACTGAAAAATTGAATGCTATAAACTCTAGCAATAAAAAAACTCAACTACAGAACCAGAAGAAAAGAAGTGATAGTTAAATGCAAATTAACTATATACCCAAGACCAAAAGACAAAAGAACTGAGCTATAGGACCAGAAGAAAAGAAGTAGTAGTTAAATACAAATTAACTATATATCCTAAGACCAAAAACAAAAAAACTAAACTACAGGACTAGAAGAAAAGAAGTGGTAGTTAAATATAATTTAACTACATATCTCAAAATCAAAAAATGAAAGAACTCAACTACAGAACTATAAGAAAAGAAGTAGTAGTTAAATACAATTTAACTATATATCCTAAGACTGAAAAATGAAAGAATTTAACTACAAGATTTGAAAAAAAGAAGTGATAGTTAAATACAACTTAACTATATACCCTGAAACTAAAAAATGAAAGAACTTAACTATAGAACCAGAAGAAAAGAAGTAGTAGTTAAATGCAAATTAACTACATAACTAAAATCTAAAGACAAAAGAATTGAACTACAGGACCAGAAGAAAAAAAGTAGTAGTTAAATATAATTTAACTATATACTCTGAGGCTGAAAAATGAAAAAACTCAACTACAAAACCAGAAAAAAGAAGTGGTAGTTAAATGCAAATTAACTATATAATTAAAACCTAAAAAGACAAAAGAATTGAACTACAGAACCAGAAAAATAGAGTGGTAGTTAAATACAATTTAACTATATACTCTGAGACCGAAAACAGAAAAAACTCAACTACAGAACCAAAAAAAAAAAAAAGTAGTAGTTAAATACAATTTAATTATATACTCTAAAACTACAGAATTGGAAAAAAAGAAGTGGTAGTTAAATTTTATTTAACTATATATTTTGAGACCAAAAAAATGAAAGAACTCAACTACAGAACTAGATGAAAAGTGGTAGTTAACTACAAATTTTTTTTTAATGTTAAAGTAACCTCATAATCAGTATCTTTATTAGTTTTTGTACTAAACTAATCAAAGTTAGCCACTACTTATTAGGTACATGATTTTGGAAAGTACAACTAGCTACACGTATAATTTTTAATTGACTATTTAAGTAGTCTACTTATTATCAAATTTTATACTAGATGCTATACCTATAATTTAACTAAGAAATTATCTATTTAAACCCTCTGTATCTTACATCCTTTTGAGAAACCAATACCTGCCATAGAAATATCTCAACTTAGAGCTAATTTACCCTTGAGATAAACTTGTTAGAGTTTTCCATACCCATAATCTGGCTAATCTAGACTTTTGGTAACTTATACTAAGTCTGAGAACAAGTACTTGCGAGCTGAAGCCGCTACTATTATCTACTCCTGCCCTTGTAGAGTTCACCCAAATCTTAGTACACACATTACAAACTATCTTTCATACTTCCCGAATTTCCAAACTACTAATTCAGATAGCCTAGAAAAGCTGTGATTTGCTCCTGATCCTCACAGTTGGGTCTTTTTCCTCTGGTTACTCTTCCAATAGCCTGGTTGGTAGAGTGCCTTGCCTAATACTTTGGTCCTATTTGGTAATCTGCTTTTCTAATAATAATCTTTTATATAGTACTATCAAAGATCTGTGCTACTTCTCTACTCAGGTCTTGCCAAGCATATATCTAATCTTCCTGGTTCCTTGGGTTTACAACAATCCAAAATATTTCATATAACTCATACATTATATGAGTGCCCTATGATCTTCTAATTTTTGTTGGTGCTACCAAGGTTACAGAGATTCTGTTCTAATCGATCAACAGAAGATAGTAGTGTCATATAAGTAGAATTTTTCGAAATTCGTCACCAGTAGGTTTCGAACTCCTACCTATCCAACATATCGCTTGGGAGTGCGACAACTTAACCACTTCACTAAGTCACCACACCCTTAGTTAACTACAATTTAACTATATACTCCAAGACCAAAAAACAAAAGAACTCAACTACAGAATTAGAAAAAAGAAGTGGTAGTTAAATACAAATTAATTACATATCCAAAATTTAAAGATGAAAAAACTAAACTACAGGACTAGAAGAAAAAAGTAGTAGTTAAATACAAATTAACTATATACTCTGAGACCAAAAAACAAAAAAACTAAACTACAGGACCAGAAGAAAAGAAATGGTAGTTAAATACAGTTTAACTATATACCCAGAAACTGAAAAATGAAAAAACTCAACTACAGGACTGGAAGAAAAGAAGTAATAGTTAAATACAATTTAACTGCATATTTTAAGATTGAAAAACAAAAAAACTCAACTATAGGACCAGAAGAAAAGAAATAGTAGTTAAATACAACTTAACTATATACCTCAAGACTGAAAAATGAAAGAACTTAACTACAAGATCAGAAAAAAAGAAGTAGTAGCTAAATACAAATTAACTATATAACTAAAATCTAAAGACAAAAAAACTAAACTACAGAACTGAAAGAAAAGAAGTTGTAGTTAAATACAATTTAACTATATACTTTGAGGCTGAAAAATGAAAGAACTCAACTACAGGACCAGAAAAAAAGAAGTGGTAGTTAAATACAAATTAACTATATAACCAAAACCTAAAGACGAAAGAACTAAACTACAGGACTAGAAGAAAATAAATGTAGTTAAATACAATTTAACTACATATTTCAAGACTGAAAAATAAAAGAACTCAACTACAGGACCAGAAAAAAAGAAGTGGTAATTAAATACACTTTAACTATATATTTTGAGACTGAAAAATGAAAGAACTCAACTACAGAACCAGAAAAAAGAAGTGGTAGTTAAATGCAAATTAACTATATAATCACAAAAGAATTAAACTACAGGACCAGAAAAAAAGAGTGATAGTTAAATACAATTTAACTATATACTTCGAGACCAAAAAAATGAAAAAACTTAATTACAGAACCAGAAGAAAAGAAGTAGTAGTTAAATACAATTTAACTACATACTCTAAAACTAAAAAACAAAAGAACTTAACTACAGAATCAGAAGAAAAGAAGTGGTAGTTAAATAAAATTTAACTATATACTATGAAACCAAAAAAATGAAAGAACTCAACTACAAGACTAGATAAAAAGTAGTAGTTAACTACAATTTAACTATATACTCCAAGACCAAAAAATAAAAGAACTCAACTACAGGATCAGAAAAAAAGAAGTGGTAGTTAAATACAAATTAATTATATACCCAAAATCTAAAAATGAAAAAACTAAACTACAGGACCAGAAGAAAAGAAGTGATAGTTAAATACAAATTAACTATATATCCTAAAACTGAAAAACAAAAAAACTAAACTACAGAACCAGAAGAAAAGAAGTAGTAGTTAAACACAGTTTAACTATATATCCAGAGACTGAAAATGAAAAAACTCAACTACAGGACTAGAAGAAAAGAAGTGATAGTTAAATACAATTTAACTGTATATCTTGAGATCGAAAAATGAAAAAACTCAACTACAAGACCAGAAGAAAAGAAATAGTAGTTAAATACAACTTAACTATATACCCAAAACTAAAAAATAAAAAAACTTAACTACAGGACCAGAATAAAAAAAGTGGTAATTAAATACAAATTAACTATATAACTAAAATCTAAAGACAAAAAAACTGAACTACAAGACCGGAAGAAAAGAAGTTGTAGTTAAATACAATTTAACTACATACCTTAAGACCAAAAAATAAAAAAAACTCAACTACAGGACCAGAAAAAAAGAAGTGGTAGTTAAATACAATTTAACTACATACTTCGAGACTGAAAAACAAAAGAACTCAACTACAGAACTAGAAGAAAAGAAGTGGTAATTAAATAAAATTTAACTATATATTCTAAGATCGAAAAATAAAAGAACTCAACTACAGAATCAGATAAAAAGTAGTAGTTAACTACAATTTAACTATATACCCCAAGACCAAAAAACAAAAGAACTCAACTATAGGATCAAAAGAAAAGAAGTGGTAGTTAAATACAATTTAACTATATATCCAAAATCTAAAAACGAAAAACTAAACTACAGGACCAAAAGAAAAGAAGTGATAGTTATATAAAATTTAACTACATAGCCCAAGACCAAAAACAAAAGAACTTAACTACAAGACCAGAAAAAAAGAAATAGTAGTTAACTACAATTTAACTACATACTCCAAGACTGAAAAATGAAAGAACTCAACTACAGGACTGAAGAAAAGAAGTAGTAGTTAAATACCAATTAACTATATACCCAAAACTGAAAGATAAAAGAACTGAACTATGGGACTGGAAGAAAAAAAGTAGTAGTTAAATACAATTTAACTACATACCCTGAAACCGAAAAATAAAAGAACTTAACTACAGGACTAGAAAAAAAAAAGTAGTAGTTAAATACAATTTAACTATATACTTCAAGACTAAAAAAATAAAAGAACTCAACTACAGAACCAGAAAAAGAAGTGGTAGTTAAATACAAATTAACTATATACCCAAAACTGAAAAATAAAAGAACTGACTGAAAAAAAAAGTGGTTTAAATACAATTTAACTATATACTTTGAGACCAAAAAACAAAGAACTTAACTACAGGACTAGAAGAAAAGAAGTAGTAGTTAAATACAATTTAACAACATACCCTAGATTGAAAAAATGAAAAAACTCAACTACAGGACCAGAAGAAAAGAAGTGATAGTTAAATTTAAATTAACTATATACCCAAAACCAAAAAATAAAAGAACTAAACTACAAGACTAGAAAAAAAGTAGTTTAAATACAATTTAACTATATACTCTGAAACCAAAAAATGAAAAAACTTAACTACAGGACCAGAAAAAAAGAAGTAGTAGTTAAATACAATTTAATTACATACCTTGAAACTGAAAAAATAAAAAACTTAACTATAGAACTAGAAGAAAAAAAGTGGTAGTTAAAAACAAATTAACTATATACCCAAAACCTAAAGATGAAAAAACTAAACTACAGGACTAAAAGAAAAGAAATAGTAGTTAAATACAATTTAACTATATACCCTGAGAACAAAAAATGAAAAAACTCAACTACAGAACCAGAAGAAAAGAAGTGGTAATTAAATACAATTTAACTACATACCTTGAGACTAAAAAACAAAAGAATTTAACTACAGGACCAAAAGAAAAGAAGTAGTAGCTAAATGCAAATTAACTATATATCCAAAACTAAAAGACGAAAGAACTGAACTACAGGATCTAAAGAAAAGAAGTAGTAATTAAATACAATTTAACTATATATCATGAGACCAAACAATGAAAGAACTTAACTACAGAACCAGAAAAAAAAGTAGTAGTTAAATACAAATTAACTATGTACCCTGAGACCAAAAAGCAAAAAAACACAACTACTAGACCGAAAAAAAGAAGTAGTAGTTAAATACAAATTAACTATATACTCTGAAACTAAAAAATGAAAGAACTTAACTACAGGACTAGAAAAAAATAAGTGGTAGTTAATATATATGCGCTGGTTTTTTGTAATTAGCATTAACTTTTAATCTATTGGCCTATTTTCAATGGTTTTGTTACCAAAATGATCTCCTTAACTAGGTGATTCTAACAAGCCAAAAATCATCAAAATCTGATCACAGGATCACAAGATCACTATAGATCAAATAAAATTTTAACTAATAAAATTAATTATTTAACCAATGAAATTGCTTAAAATGAATGTTTGTGTAATCTATTTTATTAGTTTTTTAATAAAAACCAATAAAATAGATTACATAAATATTTATTTTAAGTAATTTCATTGGTTAAATAATAGTTAAAATTTTATTTGATCTATAGTGATCTTGTGATCCTGTAATCGGATTTTGATGATTTTGGGCTTGAAAGAATCACCTAGTTGAGAAGATCATTTTGGTAACAAACCCATTTAAAATAGGCCAATAGATTAAAAGTTAATGCTAATTACAAAAATCAGCGCATATGACAAATTAACTATATATCCTGAGACTGAAAAATGAAAGAACTCAACTACAGGACCAGAAGAAAAAAGTGCAAATTAACTACATATCCAAGACTGAAAGAACTGAACTACAGGACTGAAAGAAAGAAGTGATAGTTAAATACAATTTAATTATATACTGTGAAACCAAAAAATGAAAGAACTCAACTACAGGACCAAAAGAAAAAAAGTGATAGTTAAATACAAATTAACTACATACCCAAGACCAAAGATGAAAAAAACTAAACTACAAGATCTGAAGAAAAGAAGTAGTATTTAACTATATGCTAAGAAACCAAAAAATGAAAGAACTCAACTACAGGACTGGAAGAAAAGAAGTGGTAGTTAAATACAAATTAACTATATACTTCAAGACTAAAAAAATAAAAGAACTCAACTACAGAACCAGAAAAAGAAGTGGTAGTTAAATACA
>CAJVPZ010001177.1:0-15302 GCA_910592135.1 Racocetra fulgida | reverse complement strand
TTCAGTTTTGTCACTGTTCACAGTAATGAAGCTAAACTTAGCTAAGTAGTCAACATTGTTGTGTTGTAGGTGTTGACAAAAGGACTTGACAGTTTGAGGTTCATTTAGTAGAGGAAGATGATAGTAAGTAAGGAATTTGTTATAGCATTTTTCTAAATCATAGGAGTTTGATGATGTTGATAATGATTTGGACAAAGGCACTTCTGCAGAGTCACTCGCTGTTTCAAGCTTGGTTCTTACAGCTGCGCAGGATACCATAGTCTGTCCTGATAGTAATCTAGATTATAAAAATCTGGTTCTTCGTTAATAAAAGTTGGTATTTTGGAGATATGCTTTTTTTAGTGGGTGTGACAAATAAGGGGTATGACAAATAAAGAGAGTGTGACAAATAAGAGGTGTGATATATAAAGGGTGTGACAAATAAGATATCACCTTATGTGACAATTAGGTGATCGACGGATTGACGTGATCAACATAAAACAAAATTTGTGTAATTTGTTTAAAAATAAATTACTAAAATTAGGTTAAGTTTAAAAATAACTGAAACAAAGATTAGAATTGTGTAAATAGATTTGTAATTTTGATTTGTAATCCTAGATCTGCAATCTGGACGTCCTAGGGGACCAGAATGCCCCCAAAAAAAGAAAAAATTTTAGCAAAAATTAGGCAAAATTTTTGTAATGGAGTTTTGAAGTATTTTAGTTGTAAAATTCTTATTTTTTGTCTGTTTATAATGTTCAATATATCAAATTAAAGCTATGAATGAGCTGAATCTTTTTGTCTTAATAAGCAATAGCAATTTACTTAATAAAATTTTGAGTTTTTTAAGAATAAGAAAAAAATTAAATTTAGTTATATCTCTGTAATAAAGGACTTTAGAGATATAAAGCTAGGCCGCCTATATGTAAAATTTTGTCAGAAACAATTTTACTTAGGCAGCCAGAGTAGGTTTACTTAGTAAAATATTGAGAAAAGTGCAATTGTTCTAGCAAAAACTTGGTACAAGTGATCGTTGGGAAGAGTTAGTAATTTGTGTTCATAATTAATTTTAATACTTAGCTAGTAATATTTATATCTATGTCTGTTTGCCAATAAGTAATAGAAAACTTATTAGTTTCTGGAATAAATTTATGAATTTTTCCTAAGATGATTTCTTCATTGTTAAAGCTAATTAACCATGATTGAGACTTTTTGGAATATTATGTATATTATAAGCGAAAGAGTTAGATCCCTTAGATTGATACTGAGTTTAAAGAGTACAGTAAGGTCTGTTTTCAATGACTATATCTTCAAGTGTATTAAACCACTTAGGTTTAACACCTCTAGGTAAGTGCAATAGCCTAGGTAAAAGATGTTGCTATTCTAAAAGGCATGTATTGTCAGCTGTACAGATTTGTTCTAGATAAAGTAGTTGAAGCTTTCTAAGCTGTTGTTTAAAGGTAATATAATTAGGATACTTGTTTAAGATGGTTTCAAGAGGTTGTAAATTGTATTTAATAGTAATTGGCCATAATATTTTTTGAATTTGCTGTAATAGAAATATTAAGCTGTGATATAAGCTAAATAGTTTTGAAGTTTAGTGTTCATTGGTTAGATCTATCAATAATAGGGTTGGAATAATGTCATAAATTAGTAGCTGACCATAGATTATTTTGAAGTTATTGAAGTCTAATATGTATAGAGATTCCCAAGAGATAATGGTTGTTAATACATGAATGAAAGTTGGAAATATGGTGCTGAAGTTGAATATCCCAAATATTGCAGATATTATACAGATGTAGATTGAGCATAGTGCTATTAGGAATTAATCTGAAAAGATGCGATTTGTATTTAGCTACTATAAAGTATTTAGCTAGAATTTTGTTACATACAGTGCGAGGTAGTATGATATTATATATTCAGTATTCAAGAATAAGTATGATAACTGTATTTATAATATAAGTGATTTGTTTGTCAATAATTTTCTTTGTGCTTGCAGTATATATAAGCTGGTATGCTTCATTTTGAATGAGCTTAATCTGGTGTGTTTGTTTGTTATCAAGAGTAAACTAGCATCCAAGATATTTGAATAGTTGGTTTACTGGAATTGACTTGAGTATAGAGTTAAAAAATATGATAAAAGAAGATTTGGAGTTTGTAGCAAAAATTGATTTAGATGAATTAATTTGGAAATTGCCCATATGGTAAAAGGAAGTGGCAGTTTGAGTAATTTGTTTAAGTTCTTCTTTGGTCTGAGCTATTCAAAAAGTGTCATCCATATAAGCAAGTACTGATGTGGATGTTTGAAGATGCTTGTTGCTTAAACAGTTAAGTTGAGATTTCCAAGAGGTAGATAAAGTATAACCAGTAAATTTGGTTGCAATTTTATGAATTAGAGAATTATAGTAAATTCTCCAAAAGAGAAGTGTGATAGTTTCACCTTGGTTAATGCCATTTTGGACAGAGTATGATTGAGTGAGTCCAAAGTTAGTAATAACTTTGTTGTGATGATTTGAGAGAAGGTTGCATAGGATATTAACAAGTTCTGAAGGTATATTAATTCATATAAGTGATTTCTGAAAAAGATTTAAGTTGACTGAGTCATATGCTTTGCTTAAGATCATTAGGTAAGTATACATGAGCTTCAGTTCTGTTACTGTTAACTGTAATGAGGAGGTAACATGCCAGGTGTTTAGCATTGTTTTGTTTAAGTGTTGTCTAAATGAATTAATAGTTTGCGGTTCTCTTAATAAAGGTAGTTAGTAATAGTGAAGGTATCTATTATAGTATATATCCAAATCATAGATGTCTAGTGCTGTTGGTGATGATTTGATAGGATTTTTTCTGTAGGGGTGCTCACTGTTTTATGCTCGGCTTTCATAGCTGTGAAAAATTCTATAGTATGCCATGTACATTTGGTCTCCCTGTCATTACACTGGTCTTTGGTATAAATGGACTTAACCACCTATCTACTTACATCATTCTCCTCTAAAAATGGCCCACAAAAAGTGGAGGACATTAAAGTTTTAGAGGTGGTGGCTGCATCTATATATTCTACAGAAGAAAAAGCTATTGAAAAGGGTTGTAAAAGATTGTTTGTAGAGAGTTTGTTGAGTATTATTATCTTCTAGGTTTAAAGTTTAATTTGTGTCAAATATAGTAGCATTATTAGCAGAGATTTTTTTCGATTTTTAACAGCTGCCCTGCCGTGTTAGATGTATCGAGAGTGCGTCAGAGTTACTTCGAGTGTAACCCGGATTTGTATAAAGAGGGCATCCTCCTGCATCGCAAATACCAAATAAAATTTTCAATTATATATGAATAATATACTATATTATATATATTGAAGTCACTATTTTTTTCTTTACTTCGTTCAAACATCAAAAAACTATATTCATATACGTTCTAAATAAGCGATTAAAATTAAACTAGCGAACTTGTTCGTAAATTTACTCTATAGAGAGCAAATTGTAATTAATCATATTTTACTCGCATTTTTCAAAGTTCTGGTTACTAAAATCTTATTTAAACTTTTAGCTACTTTCAATTAAAAGCTGGACGAAAGCCTAAAGAATATGAATTTAATAAAGAATTATTGTGCAAAAATTTTTGAGTCCTCTAGCTGCTTTCAGGTAAAGACTATATATATCTGTATAAGAGTTAAGATTATTTTTTTGTATTCATTATTATTGGTGTACGTGAGTATGAAGGACATTTATTAAGTGTTCAAAATAGTTTAATAACATATATGAGCATGAAGGACATTTATTAATTCAAGTATTCAAAATAGGTTATTAATTTTTTTCGCTATGATTAATGTTATATATGAGTAATAAAGAGTATTTATTAGTTCAAGTGTTTAACATAGGCTATTCAAGTTCATGAAGATTTAAAATCAATTATGATTAATGATATACGTGAGGATGAAGGACATTTATTAATTCAAATATTTATCATAGATTGTCCAAGTTCATGAATATTTAAATTTTTTATGCACTATGATTAGTGCTATACGTGAGTATAAAGGATGTTTATTAATTTGTATTTAATATAGAATATTTATTAATTTGTGTTCAATATAGAATATTTATTAATTCGTAATAGCTTGTCAACGAAGTGACGGAGCGTTCATTATTGCGAGATTAGATGATTTTATTGCAGGTCCAATCTCTGTTTTGTTTTTGTTATGTTTTCTGTTTTGGGTTAGTCTATGTTTTTTCTTAGAGTTCTTGTTAGATGCAGGTTTCTAGCGATACTATAGTTATGATTGCATATGATTAATTATTATTTTTGTTATTAATATCAGTAAAGAAGTGGTGATTATCAGGCCCAGAGGTATGAAGAAAGGTGTGTGAATGTGAATTGTAAGGGAAGGAAAGATGTTATAAGAATGGCGCTTTAAGAGATAATAGCCATTTTTTGTTTCACTATTGCTTGCCTTAGAAAAGGCTGGCTCTTTCATCACCTGCTCCCCCAATAGTAAGTGGCTTGGTGGCTATGCACAGTGCAATGACCACAGAATTGGGCCTTGGTTTATTCTATGAGAATGGGGGCTCCACGGCTGCTTTAGCAGTTCAAGGAACTTCAAAAGTTGTTTTTTGGCTTCGCGGCTGTAATGACAGTGCAAAGATGATAAAAAAGATTATAATATGTGCGGAGAAGCACACATCATTTAGCAACTCAATTCTCTTTTAGCTATACGAATATCTGTCCTTGTCGCTCTGAGAAGGTTGTTCAGCTTTGTTTTGGGGTTAGTTTGTTGAGCTGGATAGTGTTTAGTTTGGGGTGCCAGAATGGTGCGAATTTAGAAGGAATTTGAGCAGGAACTGTGATGGTTTAATTTGAGGTTAATAATTAAGAAGGGGTACTTGTTGACTATTTACCATTCTTGTAAGGGTAGAGCCTGCTTGATAGCGAACCTATTCCTATATGTTTTTTCTTCAAATAGCAATAAAGTCTCCGATTGAGCAATAATAATGTTCAATAAAGGTTATTCAAATTTATGAATATTTAAAATTAGTTTTTTTTGATTTGCTATGATTAGTAATATACGTGAATATGAAGGATATTTATTCATTTAAGTGTTTAAATATATTATTCAAGTTCATAAAGATCATAATTAATTTTTTTTTATTTGCTATTATCGATGCTAGGTTATTCAAGTTTATGAATAATTAAGATTAATTTTTTTTATTTGTTGTTATTAGTGCTATACTTGATTATGAAGGATATGTATTAATTTGTGTTAAAATAAATTATTCAAGTTCATGAATATTTAAAATTAATTTTTTTATTTGCTATAATTAGTACTATACATGAATATAAAGAATATTTAATTTATTAATAGTCATTTATTTTATTTTTTATTATTAGTACCAGTTCTTTTTAATGTTGCTTATGCAACATTGAGATGTTTTTTATTATAATAAGATATCAATATAACTTTATTGTTATTTATAATTAGGTTTATTATAATAAGAAAAACTATAAGCTACATTAAATTGGACTACTATATATGAGAATAAAGATTATTAATTATTTAAGCATTCAAAATAATCTATTCAAGCTTATTGATACTTTTAATTAATTTATTTTATTCATAATTAATACTGTATATAGTATTTTTAATTGGAGTATCATACTCTGAAGTATTTCAGTTTGAAACCAAACCCATCAATATGAATTTTATATGATGTTTTTTAGTATGATTCTTATAAGAGATAATTTATACATCGCACATGCGACGTTGTCGCCCCATAAGATCAGGTGTAATATAAATCAAAACAACTAAACTAAACCGAATTATTTCATATAGTTAGGATTAGAGTTAGGTTGGGTTTGAATATGGGCGAAGATAAGACCTTATAGTAAAATTTTGCAAGGAATTTTTTTTGTTAGAATACAAAAGATGGTTTTATATGCGAAATTTTGACTTATAGACAGTTTTTGCAAAACGAATGTTTGTTTTGAATTTTTTGATCATGTAACATTACATCTGATCTTGAAATTTGATTAGAAGAGCGACATATAAAGCGCATTGCATAGTGCGATGAATAAATTTACTCTTCTTATAATTAATAATTATTTTATATTAATTTTCATATAACTGATAAATATCAACAAACTTAAATTATACTAAATTATATAAACTTCATGTTTCATATTAGAGTAAATTATAAAATAAAAATAGAAAATATTCAACCTAGTTCTGAGAGTTGTTTAAAACAAAACAGAATTATGTAATATTTAACAAATCAACTTATAGAATTTTGTGAAGCAAAACAAGATAAAAATACAAAAAATAGCAATCTAAACCTACCTTAGGTGGTTAATTAAAAATGTCAGAAAAAGGATTATATATATATATAATTATTTAAATTTTAATCTAACTCTAATATAAAATAACCTAGCCCTAAAGTTAATTTAATAAAATATATATATATAATAAGAATTGGATGAATCTAATTATAACAACCAGTTATGCACTTATTTGTAACAACTCAATTAGTACAACCAATAAAAATTTATATAACTAATTTTAATTCTAACTACTATTGGCTAATACAAGGTTGTTATATATAACAGATTGTTATAAGAACATTTATTCATAAAAATTTATACTATTTTAGATATCTTCTAGTCTTGTTAAATTGAAAACAAAACTGAAATATTGTATTAAAATTTAGCATTTCAAGTTACAGTCAAACCTCCATAAATGCAATATGTACAGACTAGCTTAAAACATGCATTTAGAGAAGTTTACATTTAAAGAGAGCTAATCAAATTGCAGTTTTTAATATTTAATCTGCAAGTTTGTGTAACAAACTTAAATACTGACTTCTGATTGGCTACGTGCACTTAGGGAGGTTAGTATAATATAAAAAATCTTTTGAGTGAACGTGCATTTGCAGAATATAGAATGTGCATTTAGCACTAATGATTTCATACAGCCAAGACAAAAACATGCATTTAGGGAGGTATTGCACTTATAGAGGTTGCATTTAGGGAGATCCGACTGTAGTTAAATTAAGATTAATTTTAACTAACTAAATTTAAACTAATTATTAACAATTTTAGATTTATATAAATATTAACAATATTTATTAAAAATAAGTTATTTAAGTTTATAAATATTTATAATTAATTTATTTATTTCTTATAATTAGTATTATATATATATATATAAATTATTTAATATTCAAGTATTTAAATAAATTATTAACTCTTGGATTGATAGTATAGTGATTAGCACTTTAGGTCACAATTGCAAAGTTACAAATTCAAGTTCAAAGAGTAACAAAAACTCTGTCAGAATTATGATTAGAAATAATCTTTAGGAGATTTTCATAAAAGAAAAAAAAGCAAGATTCATATGAAAGAAAGCAGTTATCTGTATAGTTACAGAGTCGGAAATAATCAGATAAAGTATAATTTATCAACAAATAATATTAATATTGAGAAAGTCTGATTTCAAATTAATAAGACTAAGGACATTAATAAATATACAGACAATCTGGTTAGTAGATTATATAAAATTAAAAAACTGCAAATCTCAAAGTTAGAATTCTATATTGTAAAGCCAGAGACCCAGAACAATATATAACAAACTTAATAGAGTATAAGTTATCTCACAAGCATAGTAAAGAATAAGCAGCCACTTGCTATTTATCGATTTTTACAGAATAATAATATTAGTTTTTAAAAAATATAACAGATTCTAAAAGTATCTAAGAACCTTCAGAATAGTAAAAAGGAATAAAATTAAAAAATAAATAAATAAATTATAAAAACTTATTAATATTATAATTATTTATTTGTTATGGTTAGAGTTGTATATAAATATAAAAATATTTATTAATCTAAATATTTAAAATAAACTATTTAAATATATAGATACTTATACTAAATTTATTTTATAATATAATTAGTATTATACAGATTACCCTTGTTAATATCAACTTAAATTACAAAACAAATTTTTATAAATTTTTATATATTAAAATTCCTTTATATATATTAATTTTAATATAATCTTTTGTTAATATTACTACCATATTTTTGTATAATAATATATACCTGTGTATTATTTTAAGTATCTGTACATTATTTGGGATGCACATATGTGATATCTTGAATTAATATTGATAATAATTTAATATGATTTAAAACTAATTCAAATAGATTAATATTAACAAAAGTAATCTGTATATATAAATATAAAAATTATTTATTAATTTATTATTTAAATTAAGTTATTTAAGTTTATAATTACTATATAGCATATTTAAAAAATTTAAATATTTTACAAATTAGTTTATATATAGTTATTATAGTTAAAAAGTTAGTATGAAAATATAAATTTTATTATTAATACAATTAAAAAATCTATAATATATTTTTCTAAAACTGATTCTATCAAAACTAATAATTTGTTATATCTAATAAAAAATTGATTCACTATATCTGTTTCATAATTTAAACCTAATAACTTGCTATTTTTGCTAACTAATATAAAAAATAGATACTTATAAGATATTAGGTTTATCAAACATTATAAATCAATTTGATTAGCTTAGATTATATATGTCGTCGAAATAGGTTTTTAAAAAATTCTATTTTATCTTCATCAGAGCAATTTGATATTTTTTATATACAAAAACAAATTTAATTTAGATAGTTATATTTTTTATAATTTCATCTATTTAAAAAAATATATTAAAAAATATCATCTTTTAAGTAAAATAGCCAAAAATAATTTTGTCTTCAAATTTTAATTTTATATTCTGAAACCTAAAATAATTTTGTTAGCATATATAGTTTAAATTGAGTTTTATATAACCAAAATAAATATAATCTGCTAATTATATTTATTTATAATCATATGATCAGTAAGCTATTAGTATTTTAAATCTAATAATCTTTCAAGTTAATACATTCATTATATCTATCAGATATGAAAGAGTATAATATATTATTAATTAAGTTTTAGTAAAATAAATATAAATAAATTATTTTAAAAATTTAATTTTATTAAATCATTATATTTAATTTGTTACATATAATATATATTAAAATATAAATAAAATTATTTTTTTGAATTGGATTTGTAAGATATGAATTTCTTTTTCTTTTATTTGAAATAATAATAGATTCATTATTATTATCTATATTATTTGAAAAATCAATTGAAACTCTTCTAAATTGTGTTAATATTTCATTTTCATTAGTTGTTATAGTAAAATTGTTCATAGCTAACATAAATTCAGCATCAAAATTATTTTTATTTATATTAATATCTACTAATATATTATCTTCATCTAGTTTAATAAAATTATTATTATTAATTTCTTCTCCATCATTGTCATATTTTTTTTGTTAGATTTTAAATAAGTATTAAAATTATTTGATATAGTTTCAATTGAAGTTTTATAATATTGAAAATAATAATTGCATATAAAATTTAAATTTTTAAAACATAAAGTATGATATGAATGTCCATATAATAAAATAGTAATATTTAAATCTATAATATTACAAGATTCTAAATCACATAATTTTTTTTCATTTGGAATTATATCAGTATGATATGCTGATGGAAGAATTCCCTTTGTAAATGTTTTTCAATTGTTGAAATATAAACTTCAATCTTATTTTTTTATTTTTTTTAATTTTAAAATCATTTTGTTTTTATAAAAATTTGTAAAAAATTTTAAAAGAAATATACTAGATTTAGAAACTAATAAATCTAATTGAGGTTTAGAAAATAAATATTGTTTTGTTTTTAAAAATTTTGAAATAAATTTATTTTCATGTTTTTCATGATCTATAAAAATTTCATATCTCGAAGAGTTATAGAATTTGTTAATTTAGATGTAGTACTTCTACGTACTAAACTATGAAAATTTTCAACTGGATATTCATCAAGTAAATTTAAATAATTAAAAAATATTTTCATTATTGGATGTTGATTTTCACTCCATTGTAAAATATCTGATAAAAAAACAAGCATAATTTTATCATAATTTTTTCGATTGCATCTTTGCATAAACATCCATAATCGAAATATTGTTTCATAATAATATTCAAAATGATTATGTTTAAATAAATTTGTATAAATATCTAAAGTTGAAGGTACAATGATATCTAAAAGATTTAAAATTGAATAAAAACCACCATTTTTAGAATTTTTAAAAGCTTCAAGAACTTTAGATCTTATTTTAATATATCCTGCATGTACAATATAAAGTAATAATTTTATTTGCCATGGTTTTGGTTTTTCTGCTAAATTTTTTTTATTATTAAAAACATTTTTATATAATTCATTAAAAAATGGATGAAATTTAATAATACATGTTTCTCGAGTATTTAATGAAACATGTAAAGGTCCAAGTAATAGAACAAAATGATTAATTTCTTTTAGAATATTATTAATAGATGGATTAAAATATTTATTTGCAATAAGTTTTCGTATATATAATTGTCCAGGAAAATCTATAGGTGTGATTATTATATTATTATTTAAATATTCTTTAATATTTGAAAATTCTAGTAAATTATTGATTATTTGTAAATAATCATCTGTATTTTTTAAGTCAGATGAAATAAAATCAATTAGTTTAGTATTATTAAAATTTCTCATATGTTGATTTTCAAGAGTACCATTATACATATGAACTGATAAAGATTCTATTAAAGTTTCAGTTGAAAATGATGAAATATCTGAAATATTTTTCCATTCTAATTTGCGATTATTATAACTAATTAAATTATTACGTAATTCATTAGATAACGCATTATTAAGATAATTAATTAAAATTAATCCAGATTCAAAGAGTGAAAAATTATTTAAAGATATAAATGGAATGTTTAAAATATTAGATGAACTATTAATTAATGTAGTTGCCATATAACATATTCTATTATTAGAAGTTATAGTTGGAAGTCTAGTTTGATAACAATCATAATAATCATCAATATTAATAATAAAAAGATTATTAAAATTATCTTGTAAATATTTTTCTATATATGTTTTATGATTTTTTTCTAAATTAATCATATTTGAATATAATTTTGAATAACTTGAAATATATCCAAAATTTGATAATAAATTAATTGCTCTTGTTGAAAGACCAGCTTTAAGTAAAAAACTTCCAATTAAATTTTTTATATTTGTAATTTTTTTGTTTTTTAATCTAGCTAAATGATACATTAATAACATTATTCTAATCTTAAGTTTTTTAATAGATTTGCATTTTGATTATCAGATTTAAATGCATTAAAAAATAATAAAACAAATGGTTTTAATTCAAAAGAATCAACCATTTTTATAAATTCTTCTGGATCTGTAGGTGGTAAACATTTTTCTTCATATTGTTTTTTATATAACAAATTAGATAAATTATCAATATTATTTTTAAAAATGTCTGAAAATAATTCTATAGATAGATTTTGTAATTTTTTTTCTAAAAAATTAATTTGATTTTTTAAATCAGAATTTTTAATATTTTGTTTATTTTGTAAATTTAAAATTTCAATATTATAATTATTTTTTAAATCTAATATTTCATTATTATATTTAGTAATTAAATTTATATTTTCAGTTTTATAATCATTATTTATTTTATTATAATGATTTTTTAAATTAAGAATTTCAGAATTATTATAATTTTTTAAATTTAAAATTTCATTTTCATAATAAGTTTTTATATTTAAAATTTCATTATTATAATATTTTTTTAAATTTAAAATTTCATTTTGATGAGTTTGTAAAATTTCTAAATTTTTATTTTTTAAATTAGAAATTTCAGTTTCATGCATATTTTTTAAAGTTGAAATTTCTATAGAATTATTATATTGAACTGCAAGAATAT
This sequence comes from Racocetra fulgida, assembly GCA_910592135.1. Taxonomy (NCBI): domain Eukaryota; kingdom Fungi; phylum Glomeromycota; class Glomeromycetes; order Diversisporales; family Gigasporaceae; genus Racocetra; species Racocetra fulgida. The sequence goes on along the minus strand of CAJVPZ010001177.1, from coordinate 3,453 downwards.
TATTATTTAAATTTTCAATTGTTTGTTTTAAATTATCAATTTCAAGAATATATTGACTTTTTTCAAATTCTAATTTTATAGCATCTTCTTTATATTGAATTAATTCTTGAAATATATGAATATCAATAGGAATTTTACTAGATTGAGTAGAATTTTCAAAATTCATTTTTATAAAAATATAAAATAAAAAAAATTTAAAAAAATGTAATTGTTATACTGACGATAGGTATTATTTTTGCTGATGAAATAAAGTGAATCAGCTATGCTGACTTTTAAAAAAGGAGAAAAATAAAAAAATTTTTAAAAAAGATAGATATTTAAATATATTTTTATTTATATAGTATAAAGTAAAATTTTTATATTAATATTTATTATATTTTAAAAAAAATATATGCCTTAGTTATTTATATAATAATATACTTTATATATATATAATTATTTAATACATTAATTATTTTATCTACTAAGTTGTATATATAATTATTATTATACAGATCAGTTACATATACAATATTGGACAAAATTTGTAATAACGGTAATTTGACAAAACCGGGGCAAATGAACATGTACTGCAAAGTAGCATGTGAGCCAATCATTTGTCCAGAGTCATCAATTGAGTTTTAATTTGAATAAACATGATTACATCGTAATATATGAAAAAATAACAAGAAAAATGGCAATTTATGATCAAAAGAGTTTGCCAGATAAAGTATGATTCCTGAAAAATTATTTCTTTGACTTGACATTACCTATAATTAATCGAATGCTAACCTTAACTCTATATAATATTTGGTGAGTAACCTGTTAAGAAATGTTTTTTGAAAAATTAAGCAACAATAGTTTAACATAGTATATTTAAACTTTTCTGAATTTCAAAAATTTTTACCTAAACGTTCTTGGTACATTGCTTTTATAAATCAAAATCTACAAATAATAGTCTCAATAATTTAGTATAGCAATCAAGAATCCTACAAATTCTAATCACGACCTTTAAAAATCTTTATTTCTATGTTTGCTTTTTAAATTGTTATTTTGTGATCATATGGGCTTAATGCTAAGGTTGATATTGAAGTGGTTCAGATCGAATCTTACAAATCTATCCCAAATACAGTTAGTATAGTTTATTAAATTCAACTTATGGTATGTATGGCATTTTATACCATTTAGCGTATTTATTTCATTTAGAGAATAAGTTTAATTTATACATAGCAACATAAAAATTAGACTATGATGACTTCTGGCTTTTCAATAAAACAGACTTGGAAGAGATCAGTTAGAGTTCAAACACTAATATATAGATGTTTCGCTCTAATCTCCCTAGTAAGTAAAATCTATAAACAATAGGAATTAGTAACTAAATCCTATGACCTATATTAAGAGGCCTGTGGCATAGTTAACGTTAAGCCTTAATTGACCCTAGTTACTTAAAAAACATAATGTGTAGAGTGAACTATTCATACATATGATTTCCTGGCCTCCCCTGACCTTTGAATGTATTATTTCAGAATTTTAAGTTTCGTTTTCAAAGTATTTTCTATTAATATTCAAATATTTTAGTATTTTAATTTAGCGCACAGAAAAATATTTGATATATTTACCTTTATTTAGTATATAGAAATACATTTGATATATTTGTCTTTAATACTATGCTAATATTACTTTTAAATAAATCTTGGTTGGGATTTTTTTGTATAATATATTGTTTAGAGATTTCATGCTTAAGTACGCTCAAAATTTTTTCACTAGTCGAATAGATATTGAATATATATTTATTTGAGAGGTTTTATGAAATTTTTTTGGAAATATTAAAATTACTATAAGATTACTAAAATAAAACTTGTTTAGCACCCTTTAGCACTAATGATAACTTTATTGATAATATGATAATATACTTTGATTCGCAAATTTCTAAAAAATTACTATGAGATTACTAAAAAGAAATATTTATTTTGAAATCCTGATTGATGATAGAAATATGAAACGTATCTCAAATTACAGCTTATATCTCCCAAATATATTTTGTTTTTCATTGAAGTGTTTTTAAACTAATAAAATATAATTACGGGTAGGGATAAAAGTTTAGCTCTGTTTGACTTAACTTCAAAAATTGAGTTTTTATTAAAGTTCAGTTTCAAGTCAGACCTGAAACTCAACTTGCATTTTATGTGCATGTGTATTCATGTATATTTTGCATATATATATATATCTTTTTTAGTGCTATATTTAACATGTGAAATACAAGTCGAGTTCCATGTCTGACTTAAAACCAAACTTTAATAAGACACAACTTATGAAGTCGAATCAGACCAGACTGAACTTTAACGTCTCTAATTACAAGTACTTTGTCTCTGCTGTTTCATACAAGTACCTAAACCTTAATACAGATTTTGAATGTATCAATAAATCTATCAAAAAAAAAAAATTTTAGCATTTTGAATTATATCCGATACAAAGCTTGAAAACTCCATTCAAATCATTAATAAACTTACTAAACCTCAAAAAATATAGGCTTTCTTTGATAAACCCTTATATGTTGTAAGTGGGAATGAGGTTCGGAATCCACTTAGATTAGAACGAATAATTATACTAAAAATCCCAACCCTAATTTTAAAAATTCTGAATCAACTTAAATTCTATTCCTACTTACAACATATATATATTCATAATTTTTATTATTGAGATCTCAAACTACCTTACCCAAAAATCTGTTGTTAGATCTAAATCAGGTTTCGCTACTTTACACTCGATCTAAGTAAAATTATAAATAATAAAAGTCTATAAGCATGGATAGCTTATTTTAAATACTTGTTCTTTATACTTGCATTCTAATTATAGTAAATAAAATAAAAATAATGTAAAAATTCATATTTGAATAGTTTGCTTAAGCATTGCTTCTAAATTGAAGTCTTCAGGTAACAATAGTTATGATTCAACTGATAGACCTTAAACTAACTACCTGGGTGATTCTAATATAGGTACAAACTCTACCTCAAAACAACTAGAAGGTTCAGCACTTTTCTTTACTTCCATAAATTTATGTTCTGTAGATTCTTGTTCCGCTTCTAATTGCAAAACAGCCAAAGTTTGTGGTAACTAGAACTCTGAAAATATAAATAAAATATTAGCAAAAAACGGTGTAAAGACCTACAAATCGCACTTTAATATAGAATAAAATATATGAACTAAGTATGCTGTTCTAATTCTAATAGCTCATTTAATACATATAGAGTTTTTAGCAAATAAAAGAGTATCAGTATAATTTATATACAGTATTATATAATCGGAAATTTTATTTAGTATTTGCAATGCAGGAGGATGCCCTCCTTATGCAAATCCGGGTTAAACTTGACATACCTCTGACACACTCTCGACGCATCTATGGTGCAGGAAGTCTATACTCAACAGTTACACGAAGTGTTTCAATTTTTTAAATAGCTATAACTTTTTATCTAA
>CAJVPZ010001176.1:0-15312 GCA_910592135.1 Racocetra fulgida | reverse complement strand
TCCATATCTTCATCCGAAAGTATAAGGACTTTAAAAACTCCACGTGACTTGTTGTTATCATTTCATTCATTTCGTAATACGTGCCGATTTGTCATCATCTAGTTTCCTAATATGAAAGTGGTAAACAATGCCGATCTTTTGGAAGAGGTAAGCCGAATTCTCCACTTTTTGTCGAAAATTTTGAAGCCAAAAGACGGCGAGGAAATATTGAGTTTCTGCGAGTTTTCCAACCAAGGAGTATTGTTCCAAGAGTTTTTCAAAGTCTTCCATCTTTAAACTAACTTTGGTTTTCTTTTCTACTTGCTGTTCCCAGAGACTCCTCCGGTTTGGATGCCAAACGCAAAGGAGAGTCCACCCCAGAAATAGCAGAGAAGCAAGGCTTGACCTCTTTGCAAACCGTTCAAAACGTCCACTCTTCGGTGTATCACGTTTAAAGACTTCGTTGACAACAGTTTGTATCGAGAAAACTTTAAGTTGTTGTCGACTTTTAGGCTTGAATCTTCAACTTGCTTTCGGTGTTAGGTTGGTACAAGTGATCGTCGAGAAGAGTGTTTAGTAAGACATTATTAATATTTTATATAACATAATATTTTTAATTAATTTAAATTAATTCAAATTGGTTCAAAATAATTAGAATAAATTAAAGCATAATAGCATTTTTTGTATTACAAGTTTTAAAGATGAAGCAAGTACAAAAGAAAGAGATAAATCTAATAGATATAATTCAAATAAAATCGAAAAAGTATAAATTTTTTTAATTTAATAAAATATTAATTTATAAATGTCATAAATAGTTTATTAAATATATAAATTTCTTTTAATTAATTAGAAATCTATTAGAAAACGTAAAAATACTTTGAAGGATTTTGAAAGATTTGATACTTAAATATAATTTAAAAAAATTTAATATTATTTAATATTTATAAATTATTTTAGACAAATAAAAGATCAAGAGTTAGTAAGTAATATAAAAATATCAAAATTAATCAAAATAATTTATTATGTTTTGAAATTGCTAAATAATATTAAATAATTTTAAAATATCTGAATTAGTGCAAATAGATTTAGATAAAGATATAAAAAGTGAAAAGAAACTATAAGAAAATAATTCTCAATTCATATCTTCTAGTTCTTTATCTTTGAGTAACAATGATAATTTAGAAAAAGATACAGATAATGATAAAAATGATATAAATAATGATAAGTAAAAGCTTTTTTATGTTTATTTTTTTTTATATATAAATAATACTGCTGTTTTTTTTTATTTTTTATATATTTCTTTAACATAAAATTAGTTAGCTTTTTTTATATATTATTTAAAAATTTTAAATAAAAAAATAATATAGTTTAAACTATAAAATTTATAGTATTTATTTATTTAAATAAAATTGTTTTTTAGTTATTAATTTTAGTATAAATTAAAAAAATTTGAAAAATGAAATAGAGCGAATTTATTTGTCAATGCCAATAATAGTATCAGACATGTGACTTTTATTTGATTAGTCAATATGCAACTAACTGTAATTGACCAATTATAAGTAATCATATAATTATTATTTTATATAGTTAAAAAAATTAAAGTTTTTTTTATTAAAAAAAAAAAAAGTAATATATATATATAATAAAGGAAAATCATACTATTATATATTAAAAAAAAATAATATAATGCAAGATGAAATCATAATACTACATATAATAAAAAAAAAAAAAGTGCAACAAAAAAAAACTATATAGTTAAACTACATAAAAAACAAACAGCACATTCTATAATGAAAGCAACAAAAGCAACAACACCAATGACTTTAATAGTGATAATGTCAATAACAAGATCAAGTCCAAAAAAAAAAAAATATATTAATATAAGTATAGAAAAAAAAAGCAACGTAAGCAACACAAATAAGATAATGCACTCAACTCAAATGACAATTTTAATTACTTCAAGAGCAACAACTTAAATGACGAATTCAAGTATAGAAAAAGAGAACGTTAGTAACTACAAGAAAAGAAAAGAAGTAAAACAACATGAACTTTAACTTACCTGACTCCAATGATGATTTTGATTATTTCAAAAGTAACAACTCTAACAATGAATTCAAGTATAGAAGAAGAGGAATGTTAGTAACTACAAGAAAAGAAAAAAAACAAAACAACACAAACATTAACTTACCTGACTTCAATGATAATTTCAATTACTCCAAAAGTGATAACTCCAATGACAAATTCAAGTCTGGAAGAAGAGGAATGTAAGTAACCACAAAAAGAGAAAAGAAGCAAAACAATACAAATATTAACTTACCTGATTCTAATGATGAATTCAAGTCTGGAAGAAGAGAAATATTAATAACTATAAGAAGAAAAAGAAGCAAAACAATACAAATGTTAACTTACCCAACTCTAATGACAAATTCAAGTCTAGAAAAAGAAAAATGTTAGTAACTACAAGAAAAGAAACAAAGCAACACGAATGTTAACTTATCTAACTCTAATGACAAATTGATATTAGTAACTACAAGAAAAGAAAAGAAGCAAAACAACATGAATATTAACTTATCTGACTCTAACAATTTCAATTATTCTAAAAGCAACGACTCTAATGACAAAATTAAGCTAAAAGAAGTGTTAAGTCAAGGGAAGAGTAAAGAAAAAAATAAAAATAAAAAAAGAACCAAAAAAAAACAAAAAACAAAAACAAAAAGAAAACAAAAAAATTAAAATACAAAAAAAAATAAAAAAAAAATAAAAAACAAGAAAAAGAGGAAATAAAAAATAAAAAAAAAACAAAAAACAAAAAACAAAAAAAGACAAACAAAAAAAATAAAAAATTACAACTTGTCTGTTGCTGAAATCACTAACCTGCTCCCTTCTGAAATCATAAACTACCCATTATAAAATTACCAACCTACCTACTGTTTAAATTAAAGATGCTAAGAATGACTAAATTAAACCTAGAAGAAAAAAAGGTAGCAAGTTAGTTCAAATAAAAAAAAAAGAATAAAAGTAAAAAAAAATCACACCACTTCTGAAATCATAATCTACTATCAAATCTGACCTATTTTCTGTTTAAACAAAAGATATCATGACTACTAAATTAAATCTAGAAAAAGAAAAAAGCATGTTAGTGCAAATAAGAAACAAAAAAAAATGAAAAGAAAAGAACAAAAAAAACAAAAAGCAAATAGGAGTAGGCAAAAAAAACAAAAATCATGATCTACTTTAGTACTTATATAATCATCATTCTTAAATGTAATTGGCCAATCATATAAGTTTATCGTGTAATTATATAGTCAGGAATTCATTGCTGATAACAATTAGATTATTTCAATGAAATAAATCAAAAAAATGCTATACAAATTTATTTCAATTTATTATATTTTTAGATATTTAATTAAGAAAATTACTATGATTCACAGTCTGTAAAATTTACAGATCTGCATTTAGCCAATCAAATTTACTATAGTTTACTTCAAAAAAAGTTTTCTATTTAAGTTAGAGTTGGTTTAAGGTTATAATAAATAGTAAATTTTATAGTAAAATTTAGCAAGGAATTTTTTTACTTATAACATCAAAGGTGGTTTCTTAAGCTAAATTTTGTGTTATAAGTAATTTTTTATTTTTTTTGTAAAAAAAACTTTGTTTTTGTTACACAAAAAAAAATTGCAGATCATATTAATTCTGCAATTTTGATTGATCAGATGCAGGGCTGTGAATTTTACAAACTGTTAAGATTAGCAATTCTCTTTAATTAAATTTAAATAAAAAAGAAATAAGAATTATTTAAATTATTTTTGATAAATTCAAATGTATTTATATTTTTTAAATTATTAATTTACTATTTTATTTATTTTATAAAAATTTTTTAATACTATTTAGTTAAGTAGCAAATTTTATATTTCAAATAAATTCGAATTAGTTCGAATCGCATTGAAATATTTTATAACAAATTTTGTAATATTTCATAATATATTTTGTAATATTTTATAATATATTTTGTAATATTTCATAATATATTTCGTAATATTTTGTAATTAAAAATTTCAAAATATTCTGTATTGATTATAATTATTGTAGAATTTTTTAGAACATAATAACATTTGTAAGATTATATTTATATATTTTGTTGATGTGAGTCAAAAAGCAAAATCTCTTGCTATCACTTTTAAATCAACCATTATTTTTATCAAATGCAATTTCAAAATTAGTAACATACCTTACTAAGCTATTGTGAATAGTAAAGTATCTATCAGTATGATTACTCATAAAGTAGTTCAAAAATTAGGACTTAAAATTAAACAAGCCTTAACTAGCCTCATTATCTCTGTCACCAAAACTTTCTCCTAACTTTTAGAAATCATTTGAAATCTGCCTATTCAGATTAAAAGAGCAATTATTTCTATTACTGTTGAAGTAGTTGCCACTATTTCCTATGTTTTACTTCTTGAAAATGACTGGTCTAAAAAAAGTTGAAGCCAGTTACAACTGAAAAAATGGCTATTATTCCTTTAAGTAGAAGAATCATAAATATCATACTCTCACTATCTATAAAAATAATTATCACTACCTGCTCAACTTATAGTAATCAATTTAAAAAAGCTAGACCTATATAATTAAAAATACTTAATTCCTAAAGAGGTTTATATATTTAGTATAAACCTTAACTCATATATAGACAACAACCATAATGATTGGACAGTCTATCAATCTTGTTATTGTACTTGAACACTCTCTTGAGTATATGGAAATTGTGAATTATCTGCTTATCTCTTTACTGATTTTCTACTAATTGCTGCAACTATTACAAAGGAATTGAATATATCACAATACATTGTTCTTTACAAGCTTCACGATGAACCTCTTGCCAAATTTATGAAAAAGCTACTTATATTGAAGTTTCTCTAATAATAAATATCACAAGTGCAATAAATTCGAACATATTGTTATAGATTGCCTTTATGGTTCTCTATGAAGACAGAACAAGACATACTAGTGTAGTTGTGATCCTAATAAAGTAGCTATCTAGAAATAGGGTTGAGGGCACAGAGGCATAAGTATGCCTCAGAGGGTATGCCTCTAGGGCATGCCTATGGGCATGCCAAAAAGCAAAAGGCATACCAAGTCATATGACATATGCAGTCAATTCTATTGGCCAAAAATCAAACACTCTAAAATAGCAATTGTTTTTTTTTATTATTTTTATATATATAATAATTCTATATTAAATATATATTTTAGATAATTACTCTTATAGTTTATAATAACTATACAAAATCTTAAATATAGTTAGAAGATATTAAAATTTGTACACAACATCTATAGAATACGGTCAAAATTTTAAACTAAGAATCTGATATATAATTTATAAAACTTTTAAAATGATTATTGCTATTTATATTTCGTTAACTCTTAATATACAGTCGACTCCCTCTAAATGCATTGTATTAGAACCAGACTTTTAGCAATATGCATTAAGAGAACAATTAAGAAAAATGCATTTATAGAGATCAAATATATATGTGGACTCCAAATTTAAATCTGCATTTAAAGAGAACATGCATTTAGAGAATATGTATTTAGAGAGAGTTGACTATATATATCACGTTTAACAATTAACTAAATCTATAAGATTGTTCGAATATTTGAAGCTCTTTACTAATTGAATATTGAAAAAAATATTTTAAATGCTTAGTAGAACTTTAATATATATATGTGTGTGTGCTTTTTTTTTTTATGAATTTTTGACATTAGATCTTTAATTAACATTTTATATATAAAAAATTTAGCTACAGTACCGAACAGCAAAAAACATCTAATTTTTTTTTAAAAGTGACAAATTTTGAGATCAATGCTCAAATCTGATTGGCTATTTTTTGTGTAACAAGATTCTGATTGGTTAAAAATCTATAAAAATAATTTTTTTATATATTAAATGCTAAATTTTTGATTACATAGTAACTTTAGGCTTTAATAACCTTTTAAATTTATAATAAAATAAAAATCTATTCTAACAGATTATAGCTTAGACTAAAAGCAACAAATCTGTAAGACAAATTTTTTTTAAATTCATTTGTTTGTAAGTTATAAGCATTTTTATATTTATATATAAAAAGTAGATATTTCTTGCTGTCTGATACTGTATATATAAAATTTCATTTCCGTTACTTTTAATTAGTGACCAAAGACAGGTTTAAATACTCAGTTTCTTGTATTTTCGCTTTTTTTGTTTTTTTTTGTGGTTTTTTTCGCTTCACTCACATGTCAAGCTGATCCAGAATAATCATATTTTACATTCTTCAATTGGCTAATTTCCCTTTTTGGATTTGTATCACTTACACAAATAAGTACACATATTGGGCAGATGATAAAAAAAAATTAGAAATTGTTTTCAGCGGATTTAATGTCATTCTATGTACTGCATAGCAGCACATAATGACATTAAACTTCGATGAAAAAAATTTCCTATTATTTGAGTATGCGTTACATGTGATGTTTTTTTCTGTGATATTTTTGTATAAATAATTATGTAATATCATACAAAAAATATCAAGACAAAAAAATCTATATGCGTTGCACCTACTGCATGGATCCAATCTATACTACTGATTAGTAGTGATTTACCAATCAGATAGAACAATAGTTACAATAGTTTTTTTTTACAAAGCCCCAGGTTTTGTTTTTTAATATTGTAATCAACAAGACTCTAAATTTAAAGGGGAAATTATAGGCATCTCTTGCAGAAGATATATCTTCTTAAAGTCCATTTATGTTAGAATAGTGTTAGATTAAGGTTAGAGATAAGTAGAGTATGTAGTAAATTTGCTTGAGAAAAACTTTTTATTAGAATACAAATGAAGATTTCTTATGCATTTTCTTGAAAAATAAACAATTTTTTCTTTGAACGAACATTTGTTTTAAAATTTCTCAATTGTGTTACATTACACTAAATTGTGATTTGTTATTGGCAGAAGATATATATCTTCCTATAGAGATGTATATCTCTCACAAGATATACCTAGAAGCATCTAATTCAAAGATCCCAAAATAATTGCAACCTTCATATAGTAAATGCAATATCTTTCTAAATGCATATTTTTATAAAATTATTAAAAAAATTTTTTTAAATTTTAAGGTGAGGTCAATTTAAAAAATTTTTTATATTATACTAATCTTTATAATTAATCAGAATTTAGTAATTAAGTTAATTATACAAACTAAAAATCAAATATTAAAAGCTGCAATTTAATTATTATTTTTTTTTTTTATTTTGAATTTGCTGTATACATGATAAGATTAGTTACAAATTTATATCAAGATAATATTAATTTAAACTATTTATTATATCTTGTATAACCACCTAAATATAGCAAATCACCTCTTAATTTTCTATTTGTAAACTAATTTAAAACTAGTTACTATTAGTTATAGAGGGGGAAAGAGGAAGCCCAAGATTGGCTTTTTCTAAATGCAAATCTTTTTAAATATATGTTTTAAACTAGTTTATACATATTGTATTTAGAGAAGTTAAACTGTAATAATGCTAAAGAGTTTACTATATAAAAATACTAAACTATATATATTATATAACAATATAATAATTTTAAGAAAAAGTTTTATAAATTGATATCAAAGTTTTTGTCTAAAGCTATAAAAAATAAAGCTGTTTTAAAATTAAAGATAAAAATTTTTTTTTAATTATAATTTAACTTTATAATATAATATTCTCATATTATATATTATATATATTTGAAGAGTACAACTAGCCACATATACAACTTTTGGTTAGGCTGTTAAAAGTCTAATCCTTTCGGTTTGAACTCAGTGAATAGAGACTTCAATTAGAATTTAGTCTTTAAGTCAAGTCTGTATATATAATAACAATAAATCTATCTTATATAAATTAGCCAATCATATTTATTCCTTACTAAAACAAAAGACATGTATATAAGACTTTGTTTGAGAAATATAATTAGCTAATCATATATATATAATACTTTGTCTAAAGACAGACTTGAGTTAGTTCTAAAAAGTTCATATTAAATTGACTCAAAGATCAGATTTGACAAACTTTTTAGTAGCTTTACTTTTGATTGCCTATTTAAATAGTTCACTTATTACTAAGTTCTATACTAGATGTTATATTTATAATCCTCAACTAGAGTATTATTTTTTTAAATTCTCTGTGCCTATATATATTATCCTATTAACTAAGAGAAGTGTCATTTATTATCTGATTTTTTGTAAATAGTAAATATCTCCTCTTCCCTTATATGATAAAATTTATGGGTCCCAATTATTTTCGCTACATTCATTTTCAACAATACAGTCGAGCACATTTCCAAATATGGGTTGTAAAGATCGCACCTTTTATAGTATCGAAGTGTCAATCAATTTGATTCCAAAAATTTCGTGATATATGATAATGTGAATTCTGATTGGCTAAAATTAAAGGTAAATTTTTTTATTTTATGGGAAATTCTATTTTCACCCAGGTTAAAGTCACCTGATATATAATTTCTATTATCAAACTACTACATATAACCAACTAAAAACTCTATGAATTTTACGATATAAAAATTATATATCAGGTGACTTTAACCCGGGTGAATATAGAATTTCTATTTTTTTATTTTAGTGTATTTTACTATTTTTATATTTCAGTATTCTGTCTCAGTAAATTTTTGATTTTTATTCTGTTTGATAACAATGTTCAAGAATAAATATTTCGTCAGCATTTTCCATTTCAACAGATTTTTATCCATTTCGATAATACATAATTTCTAAGTTTATTTTGTGTATTTTTAAATAATACCTTGCGTTCATCTATTGTAATTATATAGAGAAAATCCAAATCCGCATTTTTAAATCACGCATGTTTTTATATTAAAAATTTTATGTAATTTCACATTACATACTGGCTGGTATTGGAAGACATGAAAAGTGATTACTTGTAATTATACTTGCTGGAAAACCCGAACAAATCCCAAAATTGCTCTTTTAAATCAAAAAATTTTTTTTGATATATAGTATAAAAAACAATATATCATTTGTTTAAATAAAGATAATTAATAAAGTTTTTTTTTTTATTTGATTTTATTTCGCAATTGTTATATCAATGTTTAAGTTTTTATAAATTACGGAAGTTGTGTTACAAGTGCCAAACATTATTTTATTATTAAAAGAGAATGCCTATTTCTACTATGAAAATCTACTATTTCTATCATTTGACGTAATTTATCATGACAATATATTCAGCATGTTTATGTAGCTAAAAATCATGTAAAAAGATGAAAATAGTAAATTTCCATGGTAAAGATAGATATTCTCTATTAAAATAAAATTAATAAAAAAAAATATTGAGAATCCACCACTTATCATATAACTGTAGTTAATCAGGATTATTATTATGATCACAATTCGAATCAAATAAAGATCTTACCTCTTCTAATATGATTAATAATTCATCACGCCTTTTAGATTTTAGTTCATATTTTTTTCAAACACTTTTATTCAAGCATTCAAAGAAAGTTTCAATTTTATAAATGATTTACACTTTTGTTATAGCAACTTTGCTTTCTTGCGCATCCGCCTCTTGTTTTGTAATTAGAATTGGCCTAAACAAAGGTACAGGATTATTATTAAGAAAAACGTTAGTAATATATTCTTGTCGAGCTTTGCTTGCTAAACTTGTAAAATTTAATAGCTGTGTGCTTAATTCCCAAACTTTTACAAATAGTTCTTGAATACATTGGATTTACAAAGTTATTTTTTCTTAAGTGGGCTCGAAATCTCTGGCATTCAGTCGTTGGTTCTGGCCAATTTCTTGGACTATTTGCTTGAAGATCATTATATCCAATCAATCTGAAGAAATTGTACCATAACTAGATTGTTATTATTGTAAATTAGTTAAATATTTAATGTTCAAATAAATAAAATAATTACCTGGAAGAATTTTTTGCAATTTCTTGCAGCAACTTTCCAGTGACGTGGTTGTGGTGTAGGCGGTATTAGCATTTTTAAGGTCTTATTGATTTCTTCTAAAATCGCATCCAATCCCTGATGTTGATTTATAAGCCCTGATCTAGAAATGGTACAATTTTTTCTACAATATCTCTTATAAAAGGGTCAAGCTGCATCAATTGTATTTCATCAAAGGCTTCTATTAAACGATAGATTGGATGGCGTCGTGCTAACCATACGGGTGAAAAAGCTCTTCTTGCAGCTTTCTTCAACAACGGATTATTTTTCTTTATAGCCATTTTATAGTTAATAATAGCCTGCAGATAATAAAATATCTACAATAATCAATTAATAAAAAGGTATTTTATAAAAAAAAAATAATAAATTTGTAAAAATATGAAATTTCACCTGCTCGAATTTTATTTGATAAAGAGGATCTTTTTGCTCTTTCGCCCAGGTTAAATATCCCATTACTGACGGATTAAGATTATCTTTAACATATGGCCAAACCAATTCCATGGCCATTGCTTGTCGATAAATAATACACACAGAATCCCAAGCCTTATGATGGTTATAACATTTTTTAAAGTAAGCGAGTTGATTTTCCGTTTTGTACCCTTGGCATTTTGCGAAGTCTTTGATGTCAATATTCCTTTTAAAATAGAAAAATTAATTTAAATATAAAATAATATCTATACTATCGACGAATAAGAGAAATATGAACTTACCAATTTAGTTCCACATAAGCACGAAGCATATTCATCTCTTCGTGCAATTGTCCAGGAACAAGAACAAGCCATGGATATTTATGTTTAAATTTAGTTGCATAATGATACAGAATACCATCACATACAACAACTATCTATTTGCGAATTCTATCTCTAACCCCTGACATTTTTTCTATATGAAGAATAATTTCTTCAATGTTAGCGATTGTGTTAGGATTAATATTGAGAGGATCAGGTATAAAAAGTTCTGGAATTTTGACTCCTTTATCAGGCGATAGTTTCTGAGTAATACTTATGCGCGGCATTGTAAACATGTTGGATTCTTCTTTAAGATTATATGGTTTAAAGATAATTTGACGGTCGTTAATATCCTTTTCTAATTCGGAAGCCTGTTCTTGTTGTAATTTAGACAATTTAGGTAGATGCACACCACATCTTGGACAGACTTGTTTTCTATTATTAATATTTTGTTCGTTACATACAAGACACCGTTTGTTACAATGGTCATCCGATCTTTTCGTGATAAAATTATCAATACTATTAGTTGAAGATGATTTTTCTTCAAGTAATAGATTAATAATTTCGAAAAGATAATTATATAACTCTTTATCTATCACCTTTTGCATTTCGGGAGTAATCGTAAAAAGGTTTTCATATTGTAACCTATTAGAATTAAATGACTAAGGCATATTAGTATGTTGAATATAATTTTCTGATTCCATATTAAATGCAATGAAACTAGTGTAATGATATTATATGTTACAGTATTTAATCCATGGTCTAGATAGTTTCGTTGCCCTTTTTGTTCATTATCAAATGCTATAACTAAATACCCGTTAGGCAAAGCTTCTTCCCTCTCAGATAGCTCGTCCAACCACCTTTGAAAATGTGAATAACTTCCAGAGTATGTAATATGATTGTCGATATTGATGATTGTTTTTGATCTCGCAATAGAATATTTTATAGTTGACACAGCGAGATTTATTTCTGAAACATATTTTGCATGCCTTAACCTATATATTAAATCAACGGCCATCATTTTTTTGAAAATTTTCTCAGCATTCAACGAATCTAAATCAAGATTATTATAATAAGAAGTTAGTACTTCAATAAAGCTTACAATTACTTGATTACGCTTATTTAACCATGTTTGTGATGTATAATTTAATAGGTTTTCTAAAGAAAACCTATTATGATCTTTAATTAACCCATTAATATCCTCGTATAAAGACTCTTGTTCAAGAAGCACGATGTTAATAACCTCCTGCACACGTTTATCTTGATTACTATGCTGAGAATTCCATTGTTCGACAAGAGTTCTACTTTCTTCACACTTTTCTTGATATAAATTGTTTATTTGAATTATTTCTTCACAATATTCATTTACCCGATTTTTTAGCTCGAAAATTTCCCATTTTTGATCTTCTATTTGCCGCTGCAACTCTGAAATCATGTTAGTAAGATACATTATATACTTATCCTTATCTTGATCGTTTATCCTACTGTTATCTAATTTTTTTGCTTTTCCAGATTTGCCTGTTGAATACGACATATCACTGGTGATGATTTCTTCAGAGGTAGAATTAGAATCAACCCGAAATTTTTTATTTTCGTGATCTAGAGCAAAATCTGTTGATATAAGTAATTTTTAGATATAACTTCATTATAATGTTGTTAGCAAACAGAATATCAATAAGATTCTAAAAGAAAATCAGAAAGTTCTAGCATAAATTTAACAAACAGCTCAAGCCATCTGATGGCTTCTGGACCACAAGCATTTTGACAGATTTGCTTTTTTTTTGTTTCGCAAGGACTTAATCTGATTTCCTTATTATATTTAGTGACTAATGTAAAGAATATGCATGGAAAATCTTCGGCCTTTGGCTTCTCTTGAGCTGATAAATGTGAGATAGTTTAAATTATGTTTTAATATTGCTAATTCTAAAGGGAGAGAAAAAAAGAAAGCTAATTAAAGCATGATTTTTTAAATTTTGGGGTCTTATTTATTTTTTCAGAAAATGTTTTTTCAAAATGATCTCAAGAGATCATAAAACTAGGGTCTTATTACTATTAGTTTGTATGGTTACAAGCTGCAAACGAATATTATAAAAAGTTACAATTTTTATTTGAAGTGAGCTGATTTGTATTTACGTGGACCAATCAAATTTTAAGGATTTTCATGAAGTATTTTAGAATCGATTTCCATATTTGGAAATATGCCCAACTGCAATAATAAAACTAATTAATTGTATACCAATGTATATGATACTTTGTTAAAGAGCTCTATTCTAATATAATCAGGTAATAAATGACACTTCTCTAAACAAAAATACTAGTATTCTTTTATTTTTAAATACTTGCTTTTCTTGAGATAAATATGTTAAAGCTTTCTATATCTACAATTCAACTGATCTGACTTCAGTTGATATACATAGACCAAGGCCTACTATTTATATCTTAGGTTTTTCTAAATTAGTATATGCTTTAGCTGTTTTGTTCTTACTAATGTTTTAATTCTACTTGGTTTGTTATTACTACACAGCCTACTTTTATTCTTGTTAGTTTATTCAAATCTCAGTACTTTTTTTCAAATCTATTTGATATCTTCTACTTTCAATACTCCTAGTTAATCTTACCAAACTACCAATTCAGATAGCCCAAAAGAGATATTGGTCTTTTAATATTTGTTAATCTTTTTTTTCTAATTGATGCTTTGGCAGTCTGATTAGTGAAATATCTTGCCAAATATATTAAGAAATTTTAAAGCCTAATTATATTTATTTAAAAAACAGTTAATCGATTATAATTAATTAGCTTTAAGCAATTATAATCGATGGGTGATGTTGATAATTGATTAATATCAAAATTAATAATAATTGTTAATGATAAAAATTGATACAATCTAAAAGATTATAATTGATAGCAATGATTTATATCAATTATAATCAATTAAAATCTAATTGATTTTAATCGATGGTGGTGATAAAAATTATTTAAAATCTTTAAATTTTAATTAATTATAATCTAATTTTAAATTTTTCTTATATATCCAATCCACATTTAGTTTTTTAGATATAGCCTATTCTAATAATATTATCAAAAGTTTGTGTTATTTCTTTACTTAAAATTTGCTAAGCAAGTAACTTACTATTATATTAGCTCTATAGTTTTCTATAACTTTTAAAGACTTATTTTGAGTTTGGACTAATTAAATCAGCTTGTATATCTTTATATAACTTCTTTAATATACAAATGCTTTGAGATCTTTTAATTTTAATATAACCATTATTTAAATTTTTTTTGATATTAAGGTAGCTTCTTGGCTATTTGCTTTTATTTGATTATTAGATTAACTCATTTATTATATAATAAACTACTAAGAATAGTCTGCATAGTATATATATTGGAGAATACATTTAGCCACATATGTAACTTTTGGTTGCTTATTCAAGTAGTTTGCCTAAAAGTTCTATACTATATGCTATTCCTGCAATTCAGCTAAAGGTTACCTATTTAAACCCTTTGCAATTATGTAAAACACTGAATGAGAGGTACTATATCTTTCTTATTTTCATATACTCAGCTTAGAACTTTAAAGTATATTCTACTCAGAAGTTGATATTTACATTTGTCAGATCATGCTTTTCACTTTTTTGAGGTACTTTATTCTCAAAAGCAAACCTGCTAGAGCCTTCTGTGTCTTATATACAGCTAATCTAGACTTTAGTAACTTATACCAAGCCTAAGAACTTATACTTGCAGTTGGTCTTTCAATCTCTACTACCATTATCTAATACTTGCCCTTATAGGTTCACAACTAGACCTCAGTTCTTACTTCACAGCATATCTTTAATATTTTAGTATATCTTGTAATTCTTCTCAAACTCCTAATTCAGATAGCTTAGAAGAATTGTGACTTGTCTCTGATATATTGAGTTTAGTTCAATATCCTTTTTCTCTAGTCCAAATTTTGACAGCTTGGTTGATAGATCCACTTGTCTATAAATTGTACCTAATTCAGTTCATTTAGATTATATATAGTATAGATGGGTATATAATATATATGATAACTATTAATGTGACAAATAAATATATTATATATAAAATTTCTATAAGACTATATGGTTAATATTTATATTTTTATATTATATCTTCTGTTATATATAAAAAAACTAACTCTAATCTACTAATCTATATTTGTTGCCTATCTATACTATAGATCAACTGTTTATTTTGCCAAATATCCATTTTTGGATCTAGTTTTTACAGTGGTTCTATCAAATATCTGTGTTACCTTCTATTTAGATCTTTCTAAATAAGCTTTTCTAACCTTTCTATATATATAAATTTCTATATATGACTAAAGAACTTATTATAGGTTTGCACTATTCTGTACTGATTTGCATTCTCCTATATAATACAGATGCTCTAACCTCTCAATCAAGTTGGTGTAACTATATTACAGGTGTCTAACTTCATATAGAAGAAGCAGTTGCTGTTAGTGTTCCAAAGTTCAGTTCAGTTCAGGTTTAGGTTTAATGAACCTGAACCTGAATCTGAACCTGAACCACAAATTTTGCAGATCATTGAACCTGAACCTGAACTGAACTTTAGATTTATGAACTTGAACTGA
>CAJVPZ010001175.1:0-15315 GCA_910592135.1 Racocetra fulgida | reverse complement strand
AGAGACTGAGTGTTTCTTGTAGTCCTCTTCTTTTTTTCTTAGAGCTCTGAGATTTGTTTCTTAGTAGCTTTTTGTGTCTTTCGTAGTTTTTATTAATTTTGTATTTTGGAAAATTTGTGTTTTGATGATCAGCAAAAAGAGTGTGATGATAAAATTGACTTGTTCCAATTATTGTGCTAAGTTTGTTCACTAACATACTACATTTGTTTCTACATTTGTCCTAATTATTATACTATGTTTATTCTAAATCTATCTAACTATCTTGCTATATCTATCTATCCCAACTATAATGCTATATTCGTTTTTACTATGTATTATGCTACGTTTCATTTCAACTATTGCTAAGTTCAAACTATCATGTTATGTTCATCCTATCTATTGCATTATGTTCGTTCAACTACGTATCATACTCGTTTAAACTATAATATTATATTCGTTCTAACTATGCTACATTTGTTCCTATTGTGCCAACTATTGTGCTATTCTTTTCTTACTATTATGCTACGTTTGTTTTACTATTACGTTCATTCTTGCTACATTTGTGTGCTATATATTCATTCTATTTGTATTAGTATACAGGTTTTCTTTTTTTATTACTTAACAATACATAGAAATAAATATAAATTTACATTTTCATTTACCTTTTTGTAAACAACTTACTTTGCGGGATTATTTGGGATTGTTGAGGTTTGTTGCTTTTATTATATATTCATATATCATTTAGTAATAAATGAATATATAAAATTTAGTAAAACCTCAGCCCGAATACATGCATAAAAAAGATGTGCGATAACTAATCAAATGCGTGAACCTGTTTGTAGATCTTTCTAGAACTCAATTTCCAAATTTGGTATATCCCCGGACTGTATTATTAAAAAAAAATTTATTTAAATATTTTAAAAATTAAAAAATATAGATCATAAATATATTTATAAAAATTTTCTAGACAAATTTGCCTAGAAAAGCCTACAGATTAGAAGATAATATAATTTAAAATTAAAAAAAATTACAAGATTTGTTTAACTATAACAAATATTTAACTTATTATTTTTATTAGTCATTTTTTTGTTATTATTCTTCAGAATTGTACTAATTAAATATAGATTTGTTAGAATTATTATTATTTAACAATAAGAGTTTAGAGAAGTGTTTCTTAATTTGCATACAATAATAAAACTGTTTAATCACATATTAAATTAATATATATTTGCAATGATATAATACAAATAATTTTTTTACTATTATGTACTTTTTTCTTCATAATACTTATAGATTTACAAATTATAATTATCTATCAGTAATAAGAAGCAAGCAGAGTTAAAAAACAAAAAAGTTTAGATCTTTACTGTAAATAAACTACAACATATCAAGTTTGTAATATTAAAGACTCTTAATTCATAATATTTAAAATACTTTTAATTTAATTGATGATTCTCCAATGAACAGGAGAATGATCATAGTATAATATGATGTAGTTTTATAAATAAATTACTATAGACAGAAATCTGAAAAATTTCTTAAGAAATATAATGTTTCTTTAAGAAAAACTTTTTTGTACTAAGTTAATTAGCTTTGAGTCTCTAAGTAAAGTTGTAGAGCTTATTAAAACAAATTTAACAGTAGTTAGAACATTTAAATTGGCCTAGTAGGTGCCAAAATATCTTTAAAAAACTTCTTACTAACTATATAAAATTTCTTTAAAAAATTTTATATAGTTGGCAAAAGTTTTTTGACGATATCTGGCTGATTTAAATGATCTAACTGCTGTTAGATTCATCTTAATAAGCTCTACAACTTTATTTAGAGACTCAAATACAATTAACTTAGTACAAAAAGTTTTTTAAAGAAACATTATATTTTTTAAGAAATTTTTCAGATTTCTGTTTATAGTAATTTATATATAAAACCACATCATATTACATTATAATTATTCTCTTGTTTATTGAAGAATTATCAATTAAAATATTAATTATTAGTTTTGATATTTAACTAAATAATAAAACTTTTAGCACTTATAAAGCAATTTATTTTCTCAAAAAAGCATTTTTTGCCTTTTAGAAATTTTTGTTTTTATAAGCTTTACAAGTTACCAATATATTTTTTATAAAACATCTGATAAGATTTAATAAAAATAATAAAAAGACTAAATATAATAATTATAATATTAATTATAATATAATCTTATCTTAAAACTGCAAAAGAAGCAAATAGACCCAACTTTAAAAACTGTAGTAAATTAAAATTATACTTGATAATAAAAAGAATGTATAGTCATTAATAATTTGTTAGTTTGTTGCAGTTATTTGTTAGTTAATAGGATTTGACACAATAGCAGTATTGGATACACTTTGTCTATAGTGCTATATATTAAAAAACCCAAAAATAGCTAATATTTATATACAATAAGCAATTATAATAATGATGCTTAGATTCATATCTATAGGAATTTTTTGGCTGGTATTTGAAAATATTTGAATTGTTTTGGTACAAAATGCAGAATTATTATATTATATGGTATTATATTTATATTATTTACTTTTAAAAGCACTACTAGTCAGAATTGGCAATAGAACCAATAAATCTCAATAGTTATATGAATTAATTAGAATCTATTGACTCCATTCAGTAATCCATTAGTCTATTCACAGATCTATTTAGTCTATTCGCAAATCTATTGGACTTTATTGAGCTCTATTGCTAACTCTACTACTAGCTTTTATTTTTTGATGCTTAGAAAAGTTTTTGTAGAAAAGAAATCTTTTTTAATAATTTGTAAATTTATATTTTATAATCTTTTTGTTATTAGACTGATTTTATCAGATACTACTATTATCATAATAAATTTAAATCATTATTATTGACAACTTATACTAAACAAGTAAATCTCTTTAATGATAAAATAGACAGATTTAAAATTAGATTTAATTAATTTTATAATAAATACAAGTTTATTAACAATAAATAAAAGTTAAATTTATTTATATAAACTTTTTACATTTTTAATTTATTAGTAATAAATATTATATTCATTCACTTTATATATATTCAACTATTCTTTAAATATAGATAATAAATTCTTTCATATATATTTATCATTTTATGAACTTGATTATATAAAAAATTTTTATTTTAAAATAGTATTAGAACAAAAAATTCTAAAATTTATAAAATTAGGCAAATGAATTATCAAAAAAAATTACAAGCAGAACTACAAAAGCAATAAATTATACTAACTTTCTATAATACTATTGCAACTAATGACAAAACTTAAAGAATTTATAATGAACCATAAGATCCACATACTAAAATAAAAAAATTATATCAATATTAATGAAAACTTAAAAGCACATCTAACATCTGCATCTAAAAAAAACAAGACTTCTAATGATATTAATACTTTAATAAATCTTAACACTTAAAATCTATAAAAAAATCAAATTAAAAATACAATTAGCATTAATTATGACAAAAAAAATTAGCTAAAACAAATTCTTATAAAATTATAATAAATACAACTACTTTAAATTAAAGATCAAAACTAACAATTTAAATATATTTACATACAATATTATAATTAAACCCTTTGAAAGTTCTTTAACAAGCTAACTAATTCAGATTTCAACAAAAAGTTTAAACAAATTGAAAATATATATATATATATATTTACTTAATTTATTTTAAAAAATAATTGGCCAATACAATAAAAAACTCTTAGTATATAATTTGTTCGATTAAAAGTAAATAATATTTTTTTAAAATTTTTATAGTAATTTAGCTCTTACATATATGAACAAATGATATATTCTCAGACTACTATTTTTAATACTGAATATAAAGTATAATGGTTATGCATACTGATAAGCATATATATCTTTATTTAAAAAATCATATTTTTTTAAAAAAAAAATAAAGACAAAAGAAAAAATTAAAGTTTAATTCTTATTTTTTATTTTTCTCTAATTTATAGACATATTTTTCTAATTTAGAAATATATTCAATTACTTATAATAATTATTTTAAATAGTTTCTTCTGGACAAAGATACTACAGTATTTATTTATATAATAATAATTTAGTATATATATTTATAAAAAAAATATCTAAATATATAGTATATTTATAGTGATAAGGCTTTTATTAAAAAACTTATAGTATGAAGCATCAGTAAATTTAATGTTGTAACTTCAAAATTTTTACTAAATATATTATAATAAAAGATACCTGCTTTTTTATGAATAAAAAAATGCATATGTGCAATTCTAAAAAAAATTAATAAAATATTTAAAAAAAGATCTCAACTGTAAAATTATTACAATAACTTAATACTTGTTTTTTAAGTTTTTTTCTAAATTTAAACAAATGAAAGAGATGTCTTGAACTTGAGCTATGTTTTAAATAGTTTTATCATTATGTCTTTGAAATCTTCTGTTATTAGAATAGTCAAATATAGATCAAAACAATAATAATGCTACATATTTTGCATATTTTCTATATATATATATAAATAATATTATATATTTTTTTAAAAAAAAACTTAATAAGCTTCTTTTTTAAAACTAGTAGATTTAATAGTTTTTTTCATTTCAAAGAAGAGGAAGGCATTCCAAAAGAAGAATAAATTTCAGAAGAAAAGAAAAAATCAAAACACTTTGTAAGAAATTGAAAGGAAGAGAACACTTTATAAGAAGGTTAAAATACTTCAAAAAAGAAAAATCAAAGTAGAAATTTTTTATCTTTCATTATAACAATTATATAGTTGTTAACAGATAAAAGTGGTAGTAATAGTATCTACAAATTAATTAAAAATTATAAATAGATATAAATTTATATCTAGAAAAGGCATAATTACAAAATTTTTTTGACAAAATTTGGTTTGATAAAATTTGTTTTAATTAAATTTAGACAATTTTCAATATGTGATTTAAGCAATTTGGTCATAGATTTTAATTGGCTAAAAATTTTATAATTGTAAAATAATGTAATATATTAACAAACTTAATATCTATTAAAAAACTATTTTAGTCAGTACACTGTATCTTTTTTCCAAATAAATTATTACTCTAATATATGAGCTGTATATTACAAAAAAAAAAAATTAATAATAAAGAAAATCAATAAATTAACAATAAAAAATTTGAAAAATTAATTGTTTATGATATAAATTTATAATCAATTATAAGAAAATATAAATTTAAAAGCTATAATGCAAGATTTTATTAGAAAAGTTACTATTTAGCTCAAATTCTTACTTTTAATTACATTCTATCTTAAAAGTCTAAGTTATATATTTAACAACTCTTAAATATTCAAGTTTATTTTTTTTTAATTTCTACTAGTTTTTAATAATAAATGAGTGCTTTATATTTATCTTTTTTGATTTTATTTCTCTTTTTATGCAAGGTTTGAAGATATTTACTTAATTTGCACTTTTCTTCTATCAATTACATGTTAGCAGATTTTTAACAATATATAAATATTTTATATTTATTCTTTTTATCTTTAATTCTATATTCTATACAAGACTTTTAAAGAAAAAAATATACTAGTTGATATTATAAATATAAAGTTAAAACAGTTACTAAATTAATATTTACAAATTGTATCTAAACTAAAGATTTTAGCATCAACTTCATACATAGAAATGTATTTTGTGATTATAACAATATTCAAGGTTAGTTATTCTGTTAATATTAATCTTGTTTGCTGATGCTTAATAGTAAATAAGCACCTTATGTTTTTTTTTATTAATACTATCTATTTTATTAATATTGCCAATTTTAGTTAATTTCATATATCATTCAGAAGCTCTATTAATTTTCAATTTTATTCTCATATCAATAATAGTATCCAAGATTATATGCTTTATTAGTATAGTCCAGCTTTGTTAACTTTAATAACAAATTAGTACCTTATATTTATTTATTTCAGCTTTATTTTCATTTTGATTATGATAATCTAGATCATATGCTTTGCTTTTATTAACTCTTTTGCCTCCTTCTAGAGGTATTATAATATTTTGATCACAGTTTATTTTACCTATAATACTAGTAATTCTTGTTTTAAAACAATTCAAGGTGATAAATTATTAATAACATTTAATAATTAGATACTATAAATATCTAAGTTAAAACAATCCAAATTTTTTTTCAAAAATTTGAGAATATAGCATTATATATATGATTAATAACATTTATACTAAAGATTTAAAAATAACAAAGTTATAAACTTCTTTATTTCATATACTATATTTTATATACTCAATTATTCACTTAATTTAAAACTTAGATATCTCTTATTATATATTAAGCTATACAAAAAAACTTTTTTAGTTTTCATAACATAGAGCTGTTTAAACTGATCCAGCTGGCTGGCTTTTTTTTTTAAATTTTATATATAAAAATTTATAAATTTTTAAAAAATTTTTTTTTAAAAACCTACCTGGTTATTAAAACATATAAAAAAATTTTTTTACAAGTTTTCAAATTTTGACCTGACTGGATTATGAAAACTAAGAATTTTTTTTTATATGGCCTTTCTATTTTATAAAAAAAATTTAAATAAATTAGCTATATGTATTATAATTTATATGCTTTTTGTCTTATTTTTGATAATTTCTGTATAATATATAAATAAAAATTATATAAACTTTTGGTTTTACTCACATTATCTGGCTAAAACATCATTTCAAATATTATATATTTTTTTATATAATAAAATTTTAACAATATAAAACTTAGTATTTTTTAACTTTAGTAAGTAAAATCGGTTATACTACAGAAACCTGTCACTCAAAATCCTAACACTTAAAATCTCAACAACAAAATCCCAAAACACAAAATCCTGACAAATTAAATTCTGATAGCATTAAAATCTCTACATTCAAAATCTTGATATTCAAAATCTTACACTTTCAAAAACTCAACAGAATTAAAATTTTAGCTTGAGATTTTAATTCTGTTAAGATTTTGAAAGTGTCAAGATTTTGAATATCGGAATTTTGAATGTTGAGATTTTAATGCTGTCAGGATTTTAATTTGTCAGGATTTTGTGTTTTGGGATTTTGTTGTTGAGATTTTAAGTATCAGGATTTTGAGTGTCAGGATTCTGTAGTATAACTAGTAAAATCATATTATGAAAGTTAATAAATTTAGTAATATATTGTAGAGCAGAGCAAAATTAATTTAGAATTATAACCAAAAGGTTAAAGTATCTAAAAAAAGATATATATATAAAAAATAATATTTTATCTATTTATTAAAATCTTGTATAATATTAATAGTCTTACTGACAAATCATTAACACTTCTCAGCAATCATTTGTACCAAGTTTTAGCTAAAAACAATTGCACTTTTCTCAATATTTTACTAAGTAAACCTATTCTGGCTGCCTAAGTAAAATTGTTTCTGACAAAATTTTACATATAGGCGGCCAAGATTTATATCTCTTAGAGTTCTTTCTATAGAAATATAGCTAAATTTCAATTTTTTGTTCTCTTTACAATATCTTTAAATTTTATTATATAAATTACTCTTGCTTATTAAGACAAAACGATTCTTCTCACTCACAGCTTCATTTTGATATATAAAACATTATAAACAGACTAAAATTGATAATTTTATAACTAAAATACTCCAAAACTCTGTTGCAAAAATTGCACTTTATTTTTGCAAAAATTTTCTTCTCTTTTTTGGGAAACCCAGCCCTCTAGGACGTCCAGACCTGCTGATCTTTGATTACAAATCAATATTACAAATCAATTTACACAAGTCAAGTTCCTGTTTCATCTATTTTTAAATTTAATCTAAATTTAGTACCTTATTTTTCACAACTTTTGTCTTAAATTGATCACACGTTGATCACATTGATTATTTTACTGTTACACCAGGTGACATCTTATCTGTCACACCCTTATATATCACATATCTTATTTGTCACACTCTTTTATTTGTTACATCCTTTATTTGTCACACCCTTAAAAAAGCATACTGCTAAAATGCCAACTTTACTAACGAAGAACCAGACTTCTACAATTTAGATTATTATCATGCTAATTATAAAGACCATCATAAACTAGGAATCAATAAAAACAAAGCAAAACAATTAAAAGTTCTTCAACCAGCCTACAAACCAGAAGCATGCAATCCTACTAAACGACAACATTTCTTTCAAGTTTCATTACAACCTGCTATTGGTACTTGCTTTTGTAGCAAGTATCATACTAGCTTCATCTTTAAGAATTATTGAATTAAACACCCAACAGCACTCGGTAAACCCCTTACTCAAGAAACTATCAATAAAATTTCTAACAACCTATTAAAACAAGCTGTTGAACTCATCAAGTCTCCTATTACCAAAATGCCAACATCTGAACAAGAGGAATCATCTCAATCAAAATCATGCATTTTATTTCTAACTTTTTAAACTGAATGCACTCTTCTTATAGCTATTATTCCTCACTCCCAACATTACCATATCTGTATACTCTGCAAAACCAAAAATCTTCTCTGCGTATCAACTGAAAAATGTAATCATGCACCTGATTACACTATTGGCTGTATCTTTAAAGGCCGTCTTATTTACAGAAACTGCATACCTCTTATTTACGACATCAAACTTAAACCCAACCTTCTATTAGCACCACTTAACCTTCAACAAAAAATGCTTATTTTATTTATTAAATTTAAAAACATGACTCCTCAGGAAAGGATTCAAGTCTTCATCTCACTTTTCACTAAAAAAGCTGCTAAGCAAAACACCCTCAAATCTAACCAACTAGCTAGAGATATATCTAATGACTTAGATTAGTTTAAAGAATTTCATATTACTAAAGAAATAGAACCATATATCAAATTTGATAATACTCTAGCTTACAAAATATTTAACTTTATCAAACCACATCTTATTGATGTCTATTCAGGGAAAATTATTCAAAAAGCAGACCTAATCAAAAATCCACCTGAAAGAAAATTCAGTTATAACTTTCTTATCAAATCCCTAGCAGGTCAAAGACCTAAATTCCTCACAACCTTATTTATGAGGCTACCCCTCAACTTGATAGAAATATCACTATCTCTTTTAAGCTTATTTACTCTACCTTTACAGACTTACTTAAGGAATTTATCACTTCTCTATTTACGCAAATAAACTATTCCAAATTTCTTACCTCTTATAGCTTAATTTCACCTTATACTATTACTAACTGAAACCAAATTGCATTAAATTTAGCTCGTTTATACTTAGTATTACATGATAAATATACTACAATTCATGCAAAGAAATTTTATGAAGACCTCAATATCCAACTTATTTGATTTAGACTTCACTATTTTTTTAGTTAAGATACTCCTAATCAGCCCTTATTTAAAATTAATCATAATAATAAGTTCAATATTAATATCCAATTTAATATTCACAAAAAACTATTTCTAGAAAACTTTTAAATTCCTTCTCTTAAAAAACACTTTCCTGAATTTGAAGCATGGTATGAAAAATTCTTCACCTCTTATTAATGACAATTCTCTAAAATTGATAAACAAAAAACTTTTAATTACATCAAACACCAAATTGCTATAAAATTAGCTAACACATGCAAATAAATTCTACCCCCTACATTTACTATAACTTCAATTAATCTCTAAGAGAACAAATTCAGCTTTGCTTTAAAGCTGCTCTTTTTCATATCCACACTTGTAAGTTAACAACTGTATTACTCTCCTACCAGATGTTGACTATACTGTCAAAAACCTTTCTACACTTTTCTTCAATGACTCATTCAAACCCTTTCTAGCTCCAATCAATGTCTCTAAACCACAATATCAACAGCCTACTTTAGATTTTTCTATCTTTAAGAAAAATTAAAAATTAGCAGCAACATTCTCTAAACCTACACCTATTACATCTCTGTGTAAACTTGCAACTGAAACTGAAAAACAATTCTTAAAAATTAACAATCTTGATGACTTGAATACTAGCCAAGCAAGACTTAACTATTATTTTTATAGCTACTTTAAATCTTATTTGGATAATGCTGCTACTAATGACTAAATCAAAAATCTATACAAACAACAGGCTATTGACAAAATTACTTCGAAACCTATTAATACAGAGATTTTAGCTTGCATAATTACATACTTTTATATCCTTATATTAAACAAACCTTCTATGTCTGCTATTAAAAAAGCCTATACTGAACAATTTTATCCAGAAGCTAAACAAATCTTATTTGTTAAATTCAAAATCAATTTCAACAAACCTAATCTTAAACTTATTAAACCTATTACTACTCAATCAGAAACTACTAAGTCTACTATTACTCCACCAAATCCAAACAATTTCTATTTTAATTATTTTAATGCACTACTATCTCAAAAACTACCAAACACAGCTACCAACTTAGATGATGATACCATCATGACAGATCTTTATACAGAAGAGAATAATTTAACTTCTAACTCGACACAAGACCTCTATTCTCACAATATCACAGTATCATTCAACTCTTTTCAATAAAATCTCCTGCAGAAAACATGAATACAGCTACCGCTTCTGAAATAATTATGTCCTCCACTTCTAGTGGACCATTTTCAGAAGAGAATGATGTAAGTGGACGAGTGGTTAAGTCTATTTATGCGGAGGACCATTTATATGACGGTCAGATCCAACGTACAGGACAGACTATGGAATCCTGTACAGCTGTGAGAACCAAGCTTAAAATGGCGAGCGACTCTGCAAAAGTTTCCTTATCTAAATTATTACCAATATTATCAAACTCCTATGATTTGAAAAAATGCTACAACAAATTTCTTATTTATTACAATCTCCCTCTACTAAGTGAACTGCAAATCATTAATTCCTTTCTACAACACTTACAACAAAACAATGCCAACTATCTGGCTGACTATTCTTTCATTACTGTCAATAGTAACAAAACTGAATCATATATGTATTTATCATATGAATTTAACAAACTTCCAAACTATTATATTCTATCAACCCACGATTCTTATAATATCCCTCTAAAATCACAGTTGAATACTTCTACTTATTCACCTACCTCTTCTACCTCTACAGTATCTGAACTCTCACTCAAGCTCAATATTGCAATACATAATGTCTAATGATTCAATATACCTGAAAAAAGACTACTATGGGAAAATTACTGTTTAACACACAATTTATACATTGTTGGTTTAACTGAAACTAAAATTTCTAATACAGCACCTACTAAGTTCTGAAATTCTTTACACTATATCTACTTCTGGTCTAATCTACTAGAATCCAAAGAGGGCACATGTATTATGGTCTATAACAATATTAAATCTCATATACACAACATTTTAACTCATTCCGGAGGAGCTGTTGCAATAGATTTCTATTTTAAACATGACTACAAACTTAGAATCATCTCAGTATATCTCTCTTCTACAAATACAACTGAAAGCAAACTTACACAAAACAAAGCTATAACATAGATTCAGCAGGCTAGACAGGCCAATCTCTATCCTATTGTATTTGGAGACTTTAATGCAAACAATGATACCACTATATCATCAGCCATCAAATTTCAATTACTTAACTATCTGCACAATACAAAAATAAATAACTTAGTAGACCATACAAACAACTTACAAAATACTTGGCATAGCACCAGATATCATATTAGAATTGATTATATATGGGCCTGTGAAGAGCTTATATTATATTTATACAACTTCTAACTAGACAACTCCTCATCCTTCACAGATAGTGATCACTATATTCTTTCTTCTACCTAAATTTTTCTACTTGCTCTATCTAAAACCAGACACAAAAGCAAAAGCAAACGTAGAGTCTTCAACTACAAAACAATGTCTAAAGAAGATTAGGAAAATTTTACAGAACAAATAAATATTAATATGATTCAACATAAAGTCCTAATAACAACAAACACATCTAAAAGTTTAGAAACAACATGGCATAAAATTTATACTTGTATTATCAATGCTGCACTTCAACACATCCCTAACAAAAAGTATACATTCAAAAACTTCTCACATACCTTTACACCAAAAGCTACACAATTATACCAAGATCTCAAAACTATTAGTCATATAATATATCGTGTTAAAAATACTTCTCTAATCAAATCTCTTTACCAAATGATATTCAACACTTAATAAACACAATTAATAACAAACACAAATTTTCTATCGAACCACCTCCAAAAGAATCATATAATCTTTCAACATGGGTTACAAATACTAAAACATACTGGAAAACTCTTTACAATGCAAGAAATCTCAAAAACATACAACATTTATGTACCCATATTAAATTCGCAACTAACAAATGATATGATTAGCTTTTAACACAACCTACTAAAATGATTAATAGCATATTAAATCGACACAAAGATCTGATATACTTTAACAACATTAAAACTGCAACAGACATTATCACTGACCTTAAAGTGATTAAACAACCATTTTGATAATTAGACAGCACATCAATCATTTAATGAAACAATCTTTAACCAAATATAAAAAACAGAATATCAATCTGACCCAAATATTGATATAACTCTGCACTTACAGAAATAAGTACTGATAAAGTTCTAAGTACAATTCAACAACTACCTAATAACAAGGCTTGTAGTCCATTAGGCATTAGTTATGAAATAATTAAACATACTAGAACAAATATGCTACAATCTCTTACTATATTCTTTAACAGATATATTTCATTACAATGTATTCTAAAACAATAAAAAAATAGCAGAATCTATCCAATATTTAAAAAAATACAAATCGTTGGTAATCTTAATAATACTAGATCAATCAGTTTAATCGAACACACAAAAAAACTGTATACTAAAAATCTCACTAATTGACTAATATCAATCTTTAACACACACACTATACTAAATCTATATAATTATATCGCACTTCTTAGAAACTCTACAAACAATCCTATATACTTTTTAAATAACTTTATTGAAGATGCAAAATGCTGCAAAAAACAGATCTGGCTATTATTTCAAGATCTAAGTAAAGCATATGACTCTGTTAACTTACAACTTCTAACTAAAGCTTTACAATGTCTTAATATGCCTATACAGCTCACAAACATTATTACCAACCTCCTACAAAATTGAACTAAGTAATTACAAACCTAGGTCTGACACCATCTTACACAGTACAAGATGGCATTGATTAAAGAGAGACTATAACACCACTCCTATAGTATATATATTACAATCCTCTTATTAGCTATATATATAAACACCACACAGGATACTTATCCTCAGTCGAATGGCTTACCCAAATCAATCCTATCTGATTCCAATCCTTAACTGCCTCCACTTCTGTCTTAGCATACATAGATGACACTCTATGGATTGCCAAGTTAGCAGAACAGCTACAACAAATTACTCACTCAGCATTATCATTCTACAAAATGGCTAATATCAAAGTCAATCTACATAAGTCAGTCCTTGTTTCTAACACCAATTCAACTCCTAATATCAACTTCATGAACTCTGATATTCAAATACAACTACAACACACTTCTTTTAAATTCTTGGGTTGCTAGTTCACAGCTACCCTACAATATTCAAAACAAATTAAACTTATTAAACAAGAGGTATTAAGGCTTAACGAAATACTCAAAACTAAAAATATAACAGATAAATAGGCTATCTATATAATCAACAACATTATTATCTCTATCTCTGAATATCGTATCCATAACATTGTACTTCTTCAAACAATATGTAATTCAATTCTTTCACAATATCTTACAACAACAAAACACAAAGCTAAATTAGCTACAACTACTCCAAACAGTACCATGCTTAATCACAACATCTATAGTATCAAAAACATCTGGGACATCCAGCTTCAGCACTACATATCTAACTTTCTACTCAGAATTAATGACCCCAATCTTATGGGTAGTAGTACTCATATTAGACTCCAGCAACTTCAAAACAACCTATAGTCTACTACTAATATTCTTCAATATCCACAACCAACAATAGATGAACAAATCAAAAATACTACTACCTATAATATTATACAACTTTTGTGGCAACTCCAACTCACACCCAATATATTACCAGCCCTATACACTCCAGTATCCATATACTACTATAGAAAAAATCCTTAGTATACATAAACTATATTCTCAGTTCAAAAAGCAACTACGCACTAAACATTTTATTTATCTTAAACAACTTACATTTAGTAATAATACTATTCTACTAGACTCGACATATATTTCTCCATGTTTACAACATATATCCTAAGGCCATAAACCTTTATAGTTTACAACATTAGAAAACAATATAATTATCAATCAACAAACTAGAGAAATTAATCCTCAATTTAACTTACCTAACATCAACTCCTTATCACTCAGTACTGGTCACTACAAAACCAAATTCAAACCTTGGTTTATCATATACTCTGATAGTGAATATGCTTAATATATTACTCTTGGAAAAGCTAGAAAATATAATAAAGCAAGCAACACTATATTAATTATTCACTGGAATATTTCATTTAATTAATCACACACTACTCTATACCCACCACCAGACTATATCTGTTCTCCATATATAGGATGCTCACTAAACTCAAATCGTATATACAATACTTGCATATTCAATATCTCTGCTAACTTATCAACTAAGCTTCAAGCCAGAATCACTTATAGTAACTCTGTCAAGAAACTCAACTTACACACTAATTTACTAGATTTGGTATACTCAATTGCACTTCGAAACTCTATACAAATACTACATCTATCTACAGTTACAATCTATAATAATGCAATATTCGATATCTTCAAAAACAATCAAGCATCACAAATTTTACAACAAATTGCAGGCAATAATATAACCCAAACACATCTTATATTCTATACAGATAGATCAGTTAGTTAAATTACTACTGAATGATGCATAATGGGTATCGGCTGGGTACAAACTACAGACAATACTATTCAACAAACATTCTCTGCAGAAATCAAACTTTGGCCTTCATCATACAAAGCTGAACTAATTGCAATCTTTTTTGCAATCAGTATATACCCTAGAAACTGTAATATTACAATCTACATAGACTCACAATCTATAATATCAAAATATTGCAAGCTTTTAAACTCACTACCCACATTTAACAAACAATATTCTTACAATTACTGGCCTATCTGGCATATTTTACTTTTTATTTTTATTTTTTATTTTTTATTTTTTTTTATTATTTTGAATTTGCTGTATATATGATAAGATTAGTTACAGATTTGTATCAAGATGATATTAATTTTAACTATCTAT
>CAJVPZ010001174.1:0-15324 GCA_910592135.1 Racocetra fulgida | reverse complement strand
TTGGTCGTAATTATACTAATCCAATGGTAATAAGTTTTTGTTCCTTTGGTTATTTTGGGTTCTATTTCTGTTTCTGTAGGGTATAAGTAAATGTAGATGTGTACTAGTGTATTCTGGTCATTACTGCCAGTACTAAGTGAATAAATGCTATTTGGTGGGTAATCTGTTATTGATACTTCTAATGCATTTTGATGGTTAGGCTGTATTGCTAGTTCGAGAAAAGTTTTATTTGTTGCAGTTACTTCAATTTGATGTCTGTATTCCTAGTTTGAGTAAAGTTTTATTTGTTGCTTGAATTTTAGTGTATTGTTAATCCATCAAAGTATAAATATAAGATTTGTTGATGGTCAACTCATTCCCAAGTAATATTTTTTGTTTATTGATATTTATAAATAAGATTGTTGTCACTAAATATTAAATGTTTAATCCTAATATATATCTAAAATTTCTGTATTTGATATAGTTTGGTAGAGTAGTCTTTTAAATTTGCTTGTAATTCTTCAAATATTTTAGTATCTCCACTTGTTAAGAATATATACGAGGATATTTTTTTATAATACTAATATTGTAATTGTATAATAGATGTTTTTATAATATATCTCTAAAGTATAATTGATCTTGTTTATAATATAAATTTGGCAGATAATATATTAGTAGTATAGAAAATTTTAATAATATCTAAATCTTTTTTTTTTATATTAAGGTGAGGTCATGCTTCTGGTTTTTATTAATATATACTTCGTAAATTAGGTGATTTCATTAGTGCTCGACAAAATCAAGTAAAATCTTGATAATCAAGTACTTGATTAAGTTGAGTTGAGCGTCTAATAGCGATAGTAGGATTTTAAAACTTTTAATAGATTTAATGAACTGCCGCCTAACGTACATATGTTATGCAAAAATTACCAGCAATTCGTTAGATTTACTAAAAAAATTAAAATCTGATTTATACTACTACAGTATTAGACAATCAAGTACTTGATTATTAAGTTTTTACTTGATTTTGTGAGCACTAGATTTCATATACATTAATTTATAGACAACAGAGATTTAAACTAATTTATCTATTATCTAAACCTACTAGAGTAGTCCATTTCCTACATATGAATTACCTAGCTTGTGCTTTCTAACTAGCTATCTTTAGTAACTACTATATTTCCTCATATCTCACTATTTTCAGTCATAACTTTCAATTTGGTATATCGAGTGTCTGCTCTTAATAAGCTTTTAAATTAGTATATCTGCAAGCATGATCTATTGCAATTTTCTACTAAGATATTTTATTTATACAACTATAATTGGTGCAGGTAACCTTTCTACAGCATCATATCTCAAGCCAGAAACTTGCTGCCTAGTTAGGTTTATCACATAACTGAGTTGATATTATATTGTCAGATTAAGGATTATCTTGAATTTGCTCAGCACTATTTACACAATACCCTCACAAAGATAATTATTTATGGCAACTTCTGTTGGGTAACATCCTTTTATACAAATCCTACTTTTTATATATGCCTAATTCTTACACTTATCTGTCCAGATACTACTAACCTGTATCTCAAGCCAAGTTCTGCTGCTACTACTAGTTTGTCACTCCAGAACTTAATATTCTTTTTCTGTTAAAGTGTTATTGACTAACCTGTTTATATTTTTTCATATAGTGTTGCTAGAATTATATTTCATTATATTACTTTAATAATCTATCTTGTTAAAGACTAGCTTAATACTCAAAATTCTTTAAGTGACAAGCAGTACTACTTCTAACTATAGGTTTTGCATTACATTACTAGAAGAAAAACTTTAATTCATCTTAACTTTTAACTTGGATTCTCATTTATTGGTTGGTATTGTATTATTATTGATATATTCTGGTTTCTTTTTGTTATTAACTTCTATATAAGTATAATTAGAGTATTGACTTGATACCATTAGATATACTAGGTTGGTCAACTTATCTTTATAAAATTACCTTCTTTAGTTAGCTATTTTATAGTGTTAGAGATGCTTTTTGTTCAGGTAAGGTTAATTCTTTATTACAGCCCTTTTATATATTCACTGCTTCTTTCACCATTTTAGTTTGATAAGATTGTATTACTCTTCTAAGCAAGTATCCAGCACTATTTCTAAATTAAAACTAATATGCACAATATATTAATCATTCTTTCAAGCAAGTACTTTACAAATTGGTTGTAACGATGTTGGTGTTGTCTAATATAGAGGTGAAGAAATGTGATGTTGCCTCTAAGTCACACTAACTAGAAGACTAATTTGCAAAATCTTCTATAGCTTAAACCTTCTGTGATGCCACTGTCATACATATTGTCTGAACTCTATAATTATAGCTAGTTCTAAAAATTTTTATTCTAAAACATTACTTGCACTTGGACTTTTCACAAGGCTTTACATCTAATTATAGCTCTATAATATCTAAATTTGTTTATAATATATTAATATTTTTTTATTAAACTCTTTAAATATTTTTTTTACTTTTAATTTGGTTTGATATTTTAAAATTTTCTTAAACAATTCTAATATAAGTTATTCAGAGTTTTTAAATATAGATTAAGTATACTTTTATATATATATCTTTTTGTTAATTATTTTATCTTAAATTATATTTATTTATTAAAATAATCTAATATAATTAAAATATCAGTAAGTTTTTTATAGAATTAATTAGTAATTTTATCTTTTTGTTTTATTTTAGATTTTAAGATTATAATTAAAAGTTTGTTTTTTAATAATAATTTTTAGTAATTTTTATTTATTTTTTTAATATATTATATTTTGCTTATAGATAATAAATTTAGTATTTTGAAAAACTATTTATATATTATGTATATTTATATAGATATTAATTAATTGATTTGCAAATTCACATAATATATAGCTTATAGACCATGATTTAAGATTAGAGTTAGGATAAGCTTTAGAATTGGAAAGAGTTATAGTTTATAATAAATTTTGCAAAGAATTTTTTTATTAGAGCCTGAAGAGTGGTTTTATAAGCAAAAATTTTAAGTTATTATATATATATATATTTATACATTAGTGTACAAATTGTGATTGCCTTATCTAAAATTATTACAATAGAAAATCTTTTTTTATTAATTAGCTTTTTTGGCTTAAGGTTTTATTCAAGTATTATTAGATAGGAGATTATAACTTTAGGCTCAATGAAGCCTCTTATATTAGAGAGTATATATTAGATAAAAAAGGGTTTTTGTAAATTTAGTATACAGTTAACCCCTCTATAGTCATCTTCTCTATAGTCACAAAATTAATATAATTACAAATTTAGTCTTACCAATTATTTATAGCTATATAAAAAATATCTTTATATTAATAACACCTCTTTATAATTATGGTTTTTGTATTTTGAAGGCATGACTATAAAGAGGTTTGACTATATATATTTAATATAGATTATATATTATATTAAAATAGATATAGTGTGTACTAGTTGAAATTAAACAATTGTTACTAAATAAATTTTTTTTAAACTTTAATTAAAATAACTTAATAAATACTAAACCAATATCAGAAAAATGAATATAATACAGATTTGCAAAGATCTGTAACTATAAAAAATTAACAAATTTTATAATATCTTGTGATTTAATAATTGAAATATAAGAACTTTGGTACTATTTGATTTATAGATAAATTAAATAGTATTAAAATTATTGCATTTTGATTACTGAGTTACAAGATACTTGTATTTAGATAGTTTTTGCAAATATTTATATAATATGCCAACTAGTGATCCAAATTTAATAATTTTGATATCTTTTGATTTTTCTTAATTTGACAGTTCAAATGGTATTAAAAACACTAAATTTGAATTACTAGTTGAGATATTCACAAAAACTTTCATAGTACAATCAGAGCTTAACTATAAAAACAAATTTACAGTTTTGTATAGTACTGCACTACAAAAGTTTTTTATAAATATTTCACTATATAGTTATTTAATTTTAGCCTTTATAATAATTAGTGATTTGAATTGGCTGGGCTATAATCAGTTAATCAATCTGAACTGAATAATTTGGATTAACTGGTTGTGAAAATTTTTAATGGTTAACTTGATACAACTGTTTAAGAATTGAATAATTAGTTGGCAGAATCGATATAATATGAAAATGATATATAGTGAGATTAAAAGGTCTGAAAAGTTCCAAAAAGAAAATGAATGAATATAATGACAAGAGAGTAAAGCTCTGAGAATTTTTAATGATAGTAAATAGTTAATCTTAACTGGTTGGCAATTGGTTGAATAAATAATTCAATTCAGTTAACTGATTAAAAAAATTTTCTCAGTTCAAATTACTAATAATAACAGAATCCCAAAATATGTTCTGAGGGATAAGATTTTATAAAAATTACTAATATAGAAAGATTTGCAAAAAGATCAAAATAAGCAAATTAATTACTATAAATAGAAATAATCTGCTCAAAAAAGGTCAAAAATAAGCAAACTCTAACCTGACCTATCTATATATATTTTAGGGTCCTGTAATAACATTTGAACTGTTGTATTAAGAAGAATTAAATAATACTAAAAATATTTAATTTAAATCACTAGTTGGTGAATTATTTAAATATTTGCAAAACTATTTAAATACAACTATTTTGTAATTTAGTAAACAAAATTTAATAATTTTAATATTATTTAATCTGTCTCATTAATACAAATTAAAAGTACTAAACTTTTTAAATTTTGATTATTAAATCATAAAATATTATAAAATTTATTAATTTTTTTTAGAGTCACAGATCTGCATTAGTATTGAAAATTATAAGTTTACAGTATTCACAAGAGCATAAATTTTTTAAAAAAATTAAAAATTTTTTTATGTTCATATTTATAAATATAAATAATTTTTATTAAGAGTATTATGATTTAGTGAAGTTAGTAAGTTGTTATATTACCAAGTAGCAAGACAAGAGTTTGAATCTCACTGGCAACAAAATTCAAAATGTATTATAACAGACTATATATAATCTGATAGGTCAGCATCTGTAGCTTTGGTTATATCATCTTGTACTAGAAGGCTGTAAAACAATAGTATAATGCAAAGTTATACAAAATCTAAATAAAACAGCTATATAAATTCAAGGGCTTGAGTATATAGAAGCATACTTGGCAAGTTCTAAGTAGAAAAATAGTACAGATTTTTGATGATACTATGTAAAGGATTATCTAAAGGATCTGGATACCAATTTAATAAACTGAATGAAGACTTGATGTTTGGCAAAACAATACACCAACCAGGCTGCTAAAAAAGTGACTAGAAGAAAAAGACTCAACTGTAAAGACTAAAAACAGATTACAGCTCTTCCAAATTATCTAAATTAAAAATTTAAGGCACTAACAAAACTTAGATACTAGTAATAATTTGTAAAGTAGATATTGAAGTTTTGGTAACTCTACAAGTACGGAAATAGATAACAGTAATGGCTTTAGCTCACAAGTACTTGTTTTCAGACTTAGCATAAGTTATTAAAATCTAGATTAGCCATATTATAAGTACAAAAAGCTCTAGCAGATTTATCTTAAGAACAAAGGCTCTCTATAAAATATAAGACTATTTTAAAATTCTAAGTTGAGTATTTGAAAATAAGAAATACTAAGTATTCTTGCTCAGTTAGAAGATTAATATACATATATGCAGAGGGTTTAAATAGATAATCTTCTAGTCAGGTTATAGATATAGTATCTAGTATAGTTTTTATAATATAATACCAATATGTGAACTAGTGCTTTGAGGTCTGGTCTGGGTCTAGTCTGGTCTGGGTTCAGTCCAGATCAGACCAGACTCAAACTTTAAATTTTACTAATTTCAGGCTTCAGACCAGACTCAGACTTCAAATTTTACTAATTTCAGACTTCAGATTATGCAGACTGGTTTGAGTCTAAATATAATTATATGTATTTTTTGATGTTAAACAAGTTTACTTAGTGAATTTTGTTAGAATTAATTAATAAAATTTTATGAATCATAAACAAAATGCACTAAGTAAACTTGTTTAGTAAAGCTAATAACTAAAACTAAAGCTCCTCGAAACTAATTCAAAACTAATAATGAAATTCTGAAACTATGCTGAAATTCCAAAATTATACTGACTCACTGACAAACTACTTATCTGATAATAATAAAGCTGCCCAAAACTATATAGAGTCAATAACCAAAACCAAAATTAGTTTTAATTAACCAAAACTAACTTCATTACTGTGTCAAAATCTTTCACTAACAATCTCTTTTCTAATAACTGTTTCTCTAACAAACTCTTTCCAATACAACAACCTGCATGATGGCTATTTATCTAACAATCACTCTTTTATCTTCGACACAACTACTTAGCTCACAATTATTTAATTGAAAATTACTTTTCTAACAATTCAATCACTCTAATAACCATCCTTTCTAACAATTACAACTATCTTTTCTGACAATCTTCTCTTCTTCTAATAACCTTTCCTTTTTCTAACAACTTCTCTTCTAACAACCTCTCCTTCCTTAAACTTACTCCTTCTCTGACATCACTATTTCTGCAATACTTCTCACCACAAACATGTCCTTGCAATCACTTTTCACTATTCTTATTATACTAATTATTTTGCCGCAGTTAAATGTATTAATAATAAAATAAGTTATTAAAAAATAAATCACTTAATAAAATATATAAATAAAAATTTATATAAAGATTAATTTTAAAAAAAAAATAGTTAAATAAAAAATAAAAGTTTAAATTAAGATTATAAAAAATCAAAGATTTTGCTAACCAATCAAATTTTAAAATTATATGTAAAGTTTGTAACTCAAATTTACAAACTTATATTATGTGATCTTAAAAACTTCGTTGGCTGGCAAATTTTTGTACAATATTTTTTTTTTGTTTTTGTTTTCTTATTTTTAATTTTTTTGGTTATTATTTTTTTTGATTTATTGCAGTTTGCATAATTTTGTAACTACAGGGTTGATTAAATGATTGTAATTGCGACCATGATTGCTAAAGCTATCCAATCTGAGTTTGTGTTTATAAATTGACTTGCTTTAGCAATTGTAAATCGCAATCACAATCATTTAATTATAAAAAAAATTAATCATGTAGATCACAAAATTATACAAACTGCAATAATTTAAATTATTTTTTTAATTTAAATTATGTTTTTTTTTTTACTTAAATAGTAATTTTTTTAATTTTTTTTTGTTTAATAATTTATTTATTTTATAATTATTTTTAAATATATCAGGAAAAGTAGTAGTGCATTGAAATAGTTGTAGAAAAATTGTTGCCGGAGGAGTGATAATATTAGAAAGGGTGGTATTGGGAAAGGTTATATTAAAAAAGAGGTGTCAGAAAGAATGTTCAAAAAAAATGGTATTTGAAATAAGTGGAGTCAGGAAATGGAAAGGTGGTGTTGAGAAGGGTAAGGCCATGAAAGAGTGGTATTTAGAAAGAGAGTATCAGTGAAGGTGGTATCAGGAAGAATGGTATTTGAAAAAAGTAGTATCGGAGGAAGGGTAGTGTCAAGAAAGAATTGCCATTAGGGAAGAGATTGTTATCAGATAAGTAGTAGTATAAAAAATAGAATAGTTGTTAGAGAAATGTTTGTCAAGTAAATAGTTGTCAGATAGGTGATTGTGTTGACGAAGAGGTTTTCAAAAAGTTGGTGAGGGATTGATTAGAAGAATGATTGTTGAGAATGAATGATATCAAACTATTAAATTTTCAATTTTCTCAAGTTTCAGAATTTTGTCATAGTTCAGAGTTTCAAAAAATACATATAAATATATTCAGACTCAGACCAGTCTGCAAACTTCAGACCAGACTCAGACCAGAATCAGACTTGACTAAAAATTCTGAATATAAAAGTCTGAGTCTAGTCTGAAAATCAGACCAAACTCAGACTTGACTAAAGTTTGGTTCAAGTTTGATTTGTAGGAGCACTAATGTGAAAAACTTAAATAGGCAACCAAAAGTTGTATGTGTGCTAGTTGTACTCTCTTAATATATATATGATATAGTGTATAGTAAAAGTTAACAATAATCAAATAAAAGGAAAGCAACCAAGAAGTACCTTAATATCAAAAAAAAATAAAATAAAATAAATAATTTTTATTTAATTAATAAAATTTTGTTTATAATTATTTTTTTTTAATGTGAATATGATAAAAAATAAGATATATTTACAAAAATTATTATACTGTCTTATGAATATCTAATACTGATCTGTCACTATATTTATTTTTTGATGAAACTTAATAATTTTTTATTTTGATTCTTTATAATTTTAAAATTAAAATAAAAGAGGCATTAGAAACATTGAATATACTTGAAGGCACATTGTCATATAGCTGAATAAATTTGTCTTAATATAGCATTATTATTATACAATTGATAAATTGAAAAGCTTCTTAATGATTTAATAATTGTGATACAGAATTTTTATAAGTAATAGTCAAAAACATATGAAACGGGCTAAAGTTTCAGGGCTGCCTTAAGCACCAAAATTGACTCAACAAATTAAGAATTAAGTCTTGTTCGTTTTTTAGTAATTGAAAGACCCGCAGATAAAAAAAGGCATTTAGATAGTACCAACGTAGCTGGAATGAATAAATACTTGCAAGCAAGTTTTGCAAGTATAGGATAATCAACTTTTCTTGAGGCCCACCATTGAAGTATATCTGTTTCACTCGAAACTCTTGGTAATAGTAAGTATGAATTAAACTCACAGTTAGTAATATCATTGTCATCATTTTGTTCACTT
Organism: Racocetra fulgida; assembly: GCA_910592135.1. Lineage (NCBI taxonomy): Eukaryota > Fungi > Glomeromycota > Glomeromycetes > Diversisporales > Gigasporaceae > Racocetra > Racocetra fulgida. Next base: position 6,548 of record CAJVPZ010001174.1, on the reverse strand, counting down.
GAATATTCTTGTAAATAAGTGGCTGAAGAAATAGAGAAAATGTCATTATCAGCATTTATTATATCATTGGTTAATATATCTGACGCATTATTTATTTCATAATAGTTGGCAGCTAGTTCAAGGTATTCTATACGTGCTTATAAAATCATATAATTCTTGGCTTTTTTTGTAAAGATTTGCATATCTTTGGTTTGTGGATCAAGAAAAGCAGCAAGTCAAATTGTTTTGATGGTTCTAAAAATTGATTCTGAATTGATTTACAAAGAAGAGTCCTAAATTTTTAAACATTAACATTATTTATTATGGTACAACCAAGTTTTGCTTTAATAAAATTAATCACAAACTATGCTTGAGAAAGTGTTGAATACTGTAAAACTGATAGTTTTTTTGAAACTACCTTATAAGGATACAATAATTTAACTAATTTGGCTACTTGTTCCCATTCATTGGATGACAGCTCTTTTTCTATATAACTTTGCAGTGTACTATTATTATTACTTTTAACTAAAAACGATTTATAATTATATATTACAGGTTTAAAAATTGTTGTCATTTTAAAAGATAAAACATCGAATTCCATCTTGTTAAAACATCACGAACTACAAAAAGCAAATTATCCCAATCTTCCATATCTATTTGAGCTTCTAAAAAAAATTGTTTTTGTTTTGGACTTCAACTAAAATGCAATACTAGATCTTTGCATTTTTTTATTAGATTTGTAATTTCAAAACATTTTTTCAATGCATCATTAATTGCGAGTTGTAGAGTATGCCCAAAACAAAAAATTTTAAAAATATTATATCTTCGTCTTAACTTTTCTAAACACAATTTAATATTAGATCTATTATTGACTGTACCACTAACAATTATGTGTTTAAGTTGAAGATTATCCAAAATTTCAACAATTTTATTAAAAAAGTATTCGGAAGTATGAGGATATAGGAGATACGATATGTTACCAATCATTTCTTTTACTTGGAAACTATTGTTAATCTAGTAAAAAGTAAGTCCAATATATAGATCACCATTATCCGACAACCACATATCAGTAGTAAACGAAATATAACTAATTTCAGCACTATCAAATGCATATGTACAAATGTTTTATAAAATCTTATTTTCAGAATTAATAAGAATTTCTTTCAAATGATCATTACTAAGTACATTAGACTGGGCATCAAGCCCTTCAATAATTCTTTTAAATGCTTGTGATTGAGTAATTGAAAATAGTAAAAGTTCTTCAATAATAAAGGCTGCTATGTTATTATCAAGTTTTTTTGTTTAGAATTATTGAATGTATATTTTTTTATTTTGTTAAGTATTTGCGTTATTGTTGTTTAAGATGATTCTGGAATTATACAAAATTTGCAACTATTATTATCCTTTACTACAACTTTTGCTTAACCATCTTCCACTATCGCTCGTAAGATATAGTATTTATTTCTCAAGTATCACCATAAATTAGAAGTAGACCCATCTTTTATTTATTTTATTTGAGGTATACAAGTTTTATGATAACAAACCCAAAATTCTGAATTATCAACTAATCTAGTTTCATAAAACACTTTAACAGGACTACCTCCTGACCTTTCTTTTTTTTTTTTTTGACTAAAGGTTAATTGCCTGTTTGTGATAATGTGTCCTATCCAAATCAAACATCATCATACTCTAAAACTATATTATCTAAGTCTTTATCACTCATTATTGTCTGCTTTGTAATTCAAAATCTTAACCTTTGTTATTTTTAATAAAAATTCATTGGATGCTACAACAGTTTAATATGATTTAGCCAGATTTTATATAAATATATGTATACATCATTATACTTACAAGATTTCAGAAAATTATATATTTTTTTTTCTTTTTCTTTTTTATTCTAATTATAAGATAATGTAATGATGTTAATTACTTTTTCTTAAGGATTAAATTATAAACTAAAGAAATTAAAGAATGAAAACAATTTTCATATAATGCTTACTAATATAAAATTTCATTTGCTTTGAGTTGAAAGTAGGTTTGTAGGATCAAATTTTTTTTTAATAAGTTTATACTGTTCAACTTGCAATCTTCAACATGTATACTTTGGCTTTTTATAATCTTATGGGTACCAAGACACTACAAACTATAAATATTTGATAGCAAAATTTGGATATTAGAAATAACAAAAGTTTACTGATTCAATTTCTATATATATATATGCAGCTAAAAACCTCAGCTCAAGTATGAAGTATTTGTCTTTGTCATTATTTTTTTCTGCTAGAGTGTCTAAACTTATGTAATTGCAAGGATTTTTCATTGTTTAACAATAAAAAATCTCTGAAACGCATAAGTCTAAACACTCTAGCCAATTCAGTAAAATAATAACTCTAGTTTCAAAGAATTTTTATGCAATTGTCAGCCTTAGCTGATTTAGATAATGTATATATGCTTTTGCTTTATCATTCAATCCTAATTCATAAGTAACAAAGTGACTTTAACTATTTTTGTAAGTATATAGATACTGCACGAAAATTTCAAGAAAAATTCTAACAATATTATGATAATAATGCCCTCAAATTTTTATCATTGTTTTCAAATTAGTGTGAAATTGAATCCTGAGAATTCTATGAACCTAATATTACTTTGTTTTCACAATAGCATTGTAGAATTCTTAGGATTCATTTATTGCACTAATTTAAAAGATAATTAAAAAAGCTTAATACGAAATGTTTTAAAAAAAATTGATTGTTACTGTTTAGCATTGAGTTTATAATTGAATACTTTACAGTGTAAGTTTAAACTTTCTCAAATATTTTACTACATACATATGTACGAATAATAAAACTTTAAGAGTACTAGATTGATTTCTTCATACTAAGTACGTACATACTTACCAATTTTTAAAGAATAAATATTGTTATGCCAACAACAATGTTGTACTAACTTTTATAACAGACACATATCACAGGATTTTTTATATGACCTGTTGACCGGGTTATAACCCGGGTTGACACTTGACCTGTTCGGATCAGTATTTTCTGACCTGGGTAAAATCTCTAGGTGTGACTATAATCAAATATCAGATTATTATCATATGATCTTCAGCTAATTAATGATTAATTGATAATTCATTAGTCATGATTGTCCAACATCTAAAAGTTTTTTTGTACTAAGTTAACCACCTTTGAATCTTTAAATAAAGTTGTAGAACTCATTAAGATGATAATAGTGGTTAAATCATCAAAATTGGCCTAGTGGTTGCTGAGATATCTTTGAAAAACATTTCACTGACTATATAAATTCTTTGTAAACAATTTATCCATTTTTAACTATAAGTAAAATTTGTGACTCATGGAGACTATACTTTATCTATTCTAAACTATAAGTAAAATTTGTTTATATTACCCAAAATCTGATTTTCAGTTTTAGATATTTTTTTCTTAGCAATGCACTTACAAATCAATAATCGTCAAATTTAAATTAGTCTGAATTCATCAAATTGCTTGTATAAAAGAAATACAAAATTTAAATAAACAGTCAGATATTTATGAGATTTAATTCTTGTGAGACTATTAGTGTATTTGTCCATTATATCATGAATGGAGTGCAACAAAGTGCATGTTTAAGTAGCAAGTAAAAGGTATCTGAATAAGTAAATTGATTGGATAGCATTTTCATGTGATTTTGTTGTATTATAATACGCTATATGATATGAATGTTATATGATGTGAAAATGAGTTTGTACTTGTTATTGGTAGGTTTGTGAATGATAACTAATTTATCATTAGGTTACTATATAAATCATGTGGCTTAGCTACGTAGTTTATATTGTTCTCTACAAATAGGGATGTTGTTGGCTTAGATAGCTTAGCTTAGCTCAAAAAAGCCATAGCCAAGCTATAACTAAGTTATGGTTTAAGCTATTAGCTACAATTAAGATCAATAGTTATTCTTTTATAACTGTAAGTAAAATTTTGAACTATAGCTTAAACTATAACTTAAACTATTAGCTTGGCTTAACTTCAGCTTGGCTTCAAACTGTGGCTCAAGTGAAACTTAATGACATCCCTATCAACTTAACTGATAACATTTTTATCCGTAAAATCTGACATAATACAAAAATTAAAACGCAATCAGAAAATGTATACCAGGTTGGTGACATAGTTCTTTTGATCTACGAATTAGTTTTCAATATTAGATGTAATGTAATACAATCAAGAAGATTCAAAATTGTTTATAACTCAAAAATCAGTATAAGAAACCATCCTTTGTACTCTAACAAAAAGTTTTATTGAACAATTTTACTATTAAAATTACTCTCTTCAAGCTCTTAACCCTGACCCTAACCCTAACCTTATTGAATTTTAAGAATTTTGTCTGTGCTAGTGTTGGTTACCGAAACCTTTTTGGCCAAATCTGAAAGTTTCAGGTTTTAGATTATAGTTTCTGAAACCTTATCTGAAACTTGAAACCTTATCCGAAATCCGAAACTTTATCTGAAACCCAAAACCTTACCTGAAAGCCCAAAACCTTACCTGAAACCCTGAAGCCTTACCTGAAACCTGAAATCTGAAACCTCATCTGAAATCTCATTTATAGCTGTTCTGGGTACTGTTATAGTCAAGAGAAAGACTTAGTATCAATTATGCCAATTTATCAAAGGACTGTAAGCATTAATAAGTAATGAACAGAGTGTTTTATTATCATAAAAGGCACCAAAAGAGTCACAAACAAATATCCTAATGTTGTGTCTCAGACACACTAATGGTACTAATACACTAATTTCTCTAGCTACTTAACAAGTTGCAAACTTCTAAGAGCTCAACAGAAATAAAACTGAAAGACAAAAATCTACTAAAAACAAAGTACTTTTTAAAAACTCACTCTATATACTAACATTCTATATGTCTACATTTATACAAGTAATTAAACTACAAATTGACTATTTACTATTTACAAGTATGTAGTTTAACAATATAAAAGTTTAATTAAAGTATACTCTTTACTATAAACTTCGCTTAAACTATTATAGAGTTACACTACATATTACCCATGTTCTACAAACCAAAGTTTAATTCTGAAACTTGGTTGCATAACAGAACTGACAAAAAATTTGCCGAATGATTTTTTGGGAGCTGAAGAATGTCAAAACAAGAAAATCTTTTAAGTTATTATTTTTGGCATAATAGATTCAATATGAAATTTAAGATCAGGTGGGTAAGTATTCAAACAAAAATTTAATATTGAATGTGTTGAAACGAGTGTATTGAGTTTTGTGTTCGTACACAAATCTTGGTTTTGATTCAGTATAGTAACCTTATGAAAATGACCTATAGACAATTATTCTCATGACAATGATCTACTTGATTGACTCTTATAGTATAATAATTTACTTTCTTGATTAATTCTCATGAGATAATGATCTATATTCTTGTGAACTGACTTGCACTAAAAAAAATACCATTTTGTCGATTGATTCTTATAATATAATGATCTACATTCTTGTTAATTGACTTGCCCTAAACAAAATACCATTCTGTCTATCTTATACGTAAAAATTCCACACAATCTTTTTTAGAGTTATCCGAAAACAGAGCTATAATACACCCGATGCATGTGTTAACAAATTCTAAATTTTGTGCTTGTAACATAGAATCATTTTTATGTATTGAGTTTTTACTTTATTAAAAAGCTATAAAGTTTCCATTTATATTTAATCATAATATTTTATTATCAATAATTAGTATTACACTAATCTTATTTAATTATTATAGTAGTTGGGACAGGATTGCAGACTACTGATATATGCAACTTTTAGTTATAATACGGTTAACCCTTTCATTTAGATATCGATTTAGCAATCCTTATATGTTTAAAACATTGTTGAAGCATTTGTTCCTTTTCAGTAATTTTTAGTAAATCAAGGAGCGAGATACTGATTTCAGATTGAGTAGCGGCAGCAAAACCTAAATTTTTCAATTGGTTTAAAAATACTACTATTTCTGCCTGCCTGACTATTTTAACTAACTTGCCAAGGAAAGCAATAATATCTTTCTTTTTTCAGCCAGAAGTGCTTGTTTCAGTATGACTAGAAAAAGGTAATTCTATAATATCTTCTGGTGCTGGGGAAGTTTGATGCTTATTATATCGATTCTTCTATTGATGTAATCTTTTCAATTTGCCAACTTCGTAGTAAAGTAAAATTTTAAAATTGCTCTACACGATTTACAAACTAAGTCAGTTGATGAAATCATATGCGAAACTTTCTATATTATGAATAAAATTTCAAGATTAGGTTGTAATGCTAAAGCTAATTAAAAGCTTCATGATATAATGTAAGAATTAGCATATATAATTATAATATTGATGTTTATGCTCCTGATTTTAGTATACAGTGTCGCACATCTATCTTAAATAATAAAATTATTTAGCATTTAAAAATATATACTGATCATTGCTGAAATCAATAGCTTTATTGAATTGGCTAAAAAATATTTAGCAATTTTTTGTTAGGTACCCAGAATAGCTGTAAATGAGATTTCAGATTTCGGGTAAGGTTTTGATTTTGG
>CAJVPZ010001173.1:0-15325 GCA_910592135.1 Racocetra fulgida | reverse complement strand
ACACTTAGTATTACATATGATATAAAATATAATATCTTATTAATTTTTGTTGCATTAAAATTGTATAGTTTTATGTGTACTTTTAAATTTTAAAATATTTACATTACATTATGCAACATTATGTTTTGCATAATGTAATGCACATAATGCAGAATGCCCATCTCTAGTGTGGGGTGGTGAGGGGTATAATAATATTAGTGCCTATTAGAAGTCTATTTTGATGTATACTTTTGCAGCACTTTAGCTATATATATTTATATATATTGACAGATAGCTTGTGCAAAATTTAATAAAGGAATCATTAAAGATCAAGGTTGTTTCTTGAATATTAGCAGAGATTAGACCTTGCAGTATTAGAATATTGAATACATTTGTACTATTTATAAAGAAACTTGTAAGAGTATTGCTGGGTCTGGTAAGGTTCCTCAAAATCAAATCAAATCAAATATCAAGCATATTTGAATTTGATTTGATTTGAAATTTTTGTATTTGAATTTGATTTAATCAAATCAAATCAAATCAAATCAGATAATATTTGAAAATTTTTAAAATTTTTGAAATTTTATTTTTTTAAAATCTTCAATTTATGAAAATTTTACTAAGTTAATCGATTCTGTATATTAAATAAAAATGTTTTTCAAATCAATATACCCCTAGTTAGATAGAAAGAAAAAAGTATTTATTTTAATAAAAATTTGCATAAATAGCTATTATATTTATAGTTTCAATAAAATTAAATTAAAAATTCAAATATTTGTCAAATAAATCAAATATTTTATCAATTTGAATTTGATTTAATTTGAAATTTCTGTATTTGAATTTGATTTGATATAAAATATCAAATCAAATCAAATCAAATCAAATCAAATCAAATCAAATCAAATCAAATCAAATCAAATTGCAGAATTCTAGGGCCTAGTAGCTAGATATCTTGCTTTACAGAGTATTTTGTAATTGTTTTACTATTAATTGATACAGTAGTATTGGTTTACAGAATAGGTTAATCAGTAAGTACTGCTCTTAATTCTTTAAGTATATTAGTTGCAAATTAGTATACTTTTTTAAAAATTTGTAGTATAAGTTAAGTAGTATTAGCAGCTTACTTAGTAGAAATTTAATTTTAAAGTTCTTTGTAAATAATAGTTTGAAAGATAAACTAGATATAAAGATTGTTATCATAGTTAGTTATTTGATGTTCTGGAGTTATCTGGATTAAAATCTTTTATAAATAGGTATAGGTTACTAATATTTTAATTTATTTATATCTTTTAGTAAATAAATTAGTAAATACTATTTTAGTTCATATTTTGCTAAATATTATTGTTTTATTGAATAAGTATTACTTAGAAGTGTTTACTGCATTTTTAGATTTCAAATAAACTAATGAGTTTTGTATTTTACTAGCATATAGGTAAAAGTTGTTGTTATCTATATATAACAGAGTTGAATTTTGTATTGCTATAGAAAGGTGGCTAATTGTATTATTCTTTAAAAGTAGATAATTTGTTCTGTGATCTATTTGAATAAATCTGATAGTTAAGTTTTTGCAAGCAATTATAATCTGAATAAGCTATTTAAATAGTTAAAAGTTGTGTTTTAGATTTAGATTGGGTAACTAAGTTAGGAATTAACATGACTCCAATTCAGTATACTCTAGTAGTAGATAGCTAGTATATAATTTGAGCTAAGAAAGAGATATTAGTTAGATAAAGAGTTTAGGCTATGGTTGTTTCCAAGATCTCCTTCTATAATCAATAAAGTGATCTAATTAGCTGAAAAAATAAATTAGGTTTAATTATTAGTCAAAAAAAACCTAGAGCAAACAACCATTATTTTTTCATAAAGTTACTCTAAATGGCTGAAATTTAAAATCTATATTTCACACAATAAATTTTTGGCAAAATTGTTACAGAGATCGCTTCAATTAATTTAATTAATTGAAATAATAGGGCAGTATCTCAATCACTTGCAAATTACATCAAGAAAAGAATAATCTAAATTTGGTTAACTATCTATGATATTAAAATATGTTATATTAGTATATAAATATAGTTGAAGATTTTTTGTTTAGAAGTTAATTTGTCTAAGATAATTAAGTTAAAATAAAGCAGTATCTGCTATAAATAGTTAGCTTAATAGGTTTTGGAGATAATAAGGCATTTATTATATTTTGAATAGCTGACTAATATATTAGTAATTTTTTGAAAAGATTAAATTTAGAATAGTGCTATATTAGATTTTCAATATTTGTATAAAATTATTTGTATTAGTTATCTTAATAGTAATATATTTAAGCTAAAAATAATAGAATAGTGTTGTATATATTTAAAGTTAATATATAAGTATAAATTATATATTTAGTTACTAGTATACTAGTAATACTTTAGTTAGTGTCTGTGCCTAGTTATGCATATTGCTGATCATCATGTAAAATTCTTTAAAGTTCATTAATATAAAGGTTAGTATTTTGTATAAAGTTAAAAGCTAAGTGATTATATAGTAAAATCGCACAAGGAAAACTTTTTGTTAATGCCTAAAGGTGGTTTACTATACAGATTTTTGAGAAAGAAGTGATTTTTGGCAAAACAAATGTTTGTTTTGATTGTGCTATGTTTCACCTAATTCTCAAATCTGATTTGTAGATCATGTATAATTATACATAACTAGGCACAGATTCACTTATTGTATGATCTGTAGCCAGTTATTAGATATTTTGTTTTTTGTTATATATTTTGTAAAGTATATATTGCTAATAGAAAATATATATTGATATAATTAGTAATTTATTCTTTAATATAAATTTTTACTTTGTTTATATATATTTTAGTACAATATAGTTTTTTGTAATATTTGATTAGTATATTCAGAATATTTTATATAGATTAGCTAGGAGTTAGATAAGTTAAAAATATTGATATTAAGTTTATATACAATATAACTAGTTTAAGCAGTTAGTATCTAATAATATACTTTAGATAAAATAAAGTTTAGTAATTGTTAAATATTAAGAAATAAATAAATAGCAATTTGAAGATACTAAAAATAAATTTTTGTAAGTTTTGCTATAAGTGGTTTTTTGAGTTAAATGTGAAAGCTAATATATAATTTTGTATTTGTATATTATAGAGATGTTTAAAACTATATATTTGGTAGTAAAATCTAGTCAAGCTAAAAATAGTTGATGTTAGCTTTGTTTTATATTTTATAATTTGAATATATTAATAATCTTGTAGTTATTGGTTTGAAGAATAAGATATTTAATATATAATAGAAGAAGCAAAGTATAAGTATAATATAGATTACTTGTTTTTTGGTTATTTTTTTCTTTTTAAAATATTAATTAAATTAGTAGTTTTCTTAATTATTTGGTTATAAATTTGTTTAAAATTTCTAAATACTATAATTAGCAGTATATATAGTTAAACATATCTAAATGAATACTGTATAAATGAATATTTTGTATAAATAAATACAAAATCTCAGAACCAAGTTGATTACTAAGGCTAATTGTTTTTTTTTTAATTTTATAACTAGCCTCTTTGGGACTATAGTTTTTATTCAAGTTTATAGGTAAGGGCTCGCTTATGGAACTCTGATATATTTATATGCAAACCCAGCTTGTATTACTAGTACATCTCCGCCACAATTACCTATTGTAATAAGTCCCAAATGCTTTTCTGATACCCTTAGGACTAATTTATCTTCAAGGCATCGTTAGTTAGAGCTTTCCATATCCACAATCTGGCTAACTAAACTTTAGTAACTTATGCTGAGTCTGAAAACAAGTACTTGCGAGCCTAAGCCACTACCGTTATCTACTTCTGCCCTTGCAGAGTTTACCCAAACCTCAACATACACTTTACGGACTCACACTGACTTATCTTCATCAATAGCACCTCAAACTCCCAATCCAGATAGCCTGGAGAGAGACTAGTGGGTGTCCCCTTAGTATTCCGATTGAATCCTTTTTCCTTGTTTATACAGGGCTTATCTATGTATACTCATAGCCTGATTGGTATTAGTGTCTTGCCAAACACCCAGTCCTCATCCAGTTTACTGTCAACATTACGCAGTACTATCAAAGATCTGTGCTACCTCTCTACTCAGGACTTGCCAAGCGGGCTTCCATGTGTCATAAGCCCAAGCTGTGAATTTATATAGTTGCATAACTCATACATTATACAACCTTCCAGAACAAGTTGATATGACCAAGGTTACAGGTGCTACTACCCCTCAGGATGCACACAGTATACCGTAACACATTCTATAAATTCTGAATTTTGTCGCCAGTGGGATTTGAACTCTTGTCCTGCCACTTGGGGGTGTGACAACTTACCAATTTCACTAAGTTGCCACACCCTTACTAAGGCTAATTGTATAAACTGCTTAACTGAATAATGCATAAAAAATCTTCAATTTTATTAGTAAAATATAAACTTTATATGCATCATTGTTATACAAAATTTTATAATTTGATTGGTTAAATTATAAAATATAATAATTTTATTAAGATTTAAATATAATTTAATTTTTTGTAAATGAATATCCTGTCCAAATGAATACAAAATTGGTCCACTGACTATATTTATTTAGACAGGTTTGACTGTATATCAAAAGATCTTCTTAATTAAAATTACAAGAATATTAGAATTTGCAAAACAATAGAAGGTCTAAATTAGTAATATAGTTTGTAGCTAGAATTAATTTAGTAGAATTAATTATAATATATAATATATTGTAAAATAAGAAAGCTTGGTCAATAATTGCTTAAAGTATTTTTCTGCTAAAAGCTAGCCATAGAGTATTATCCCTATAGACCAAGAATAAAGTGTAATATATAATTTGTTTATAAGCTAGGAGTTATACTGTTATTGTATAGTTTTAGAATTTTAAATATATAACAGTAACTAGAGATGCAGTAAATTGCCGTGAGTAAAACTTTATGTTAGGAATGAGTTAATTAGCTATGTTTTAAGATATTTAAGTTGTAGATATCTCTTATTTTAAACTTATTTCATTAGTTTAATGGGTATGTACTGTACGTACTCAAGATAAGTAAGCCACGATCATTTGCTTCAAGCAATACTATTCATTTAAGCACATTGATTTGTACAGTCGGAACTCTATAATTGCATTTATAAATGCATCCACTATTGTAAATTTTCTCTAAATGAACACTCCAATATGTTCTAGTTATAGTAAAACCTCTACATATAAGTGCACCTTCTATAAGTGCACACCCTCTCTAAATGCATACACAAATCCGGACCCAAATATATACAGCAAACTTCTATAAATGCACGCTCTTGGGACCAAATTTTATCACAAACTTAGGCTTACTTGACTTGCATTAGTTTATGGATGTGGGTGAACACAAGAATTTTATAAGTGCACTACCTTGGAAGATAATATATATATTTTGATCTGAATTTGAGTGTGTACTTAGAGAGGGTATGAATTTGTGTGGGTGCACTTATGGAGTTTTTACTGTATTTAAGTGTTGCTAAAAGAAAACCCGAATATTTAAATATGACTTATATTTAAATTTTCGGGTTTTCTTTTAGCGACACTCATTTATTGTCACAGATGATGCTGAAATTAGATGATCTGATTTACGATTTTAAAATTTATTAGGACCTCTTTTGACAGCTTTCTTTGTAGGGTTAAATTAGAATTTGGGTTATATTTGTTAATAAAGACTTATATTTTTAAATTGAGATTCCAAATTTCAGCATCATCTGTAACAATTTATATATTTCTGAAATAAGTTACTCGAAAGGTTATAAAAGTTATAAATATTATTATTTGTGACACTGTTACAACCAGGGGAGAAACTTTATATTAGCTGAGCCAATTTAGCTTAGTTAGGGTCGTAAGCATTAAAATGAGAAACCAATTGTTTGCTATCACACACAAGGCACTAAAAGTACAAATCAACAACTCTTTATTGTGTCCCAAACACTAAAAGTAACAATTATCTCTATCGAACTAACCAATTTAGTAAGTTCCCACTTTCTAAAAACTAACAACCTTCCAAAAGAGACCTTATAACTAGTGTTCTACAAGTCTCTATTTATATACACTATTAGACTCTAAATAAGCTATATACTATTTATATACATGTAGTATAACAATATAAGTCTAATTAAAGTATACTCTACGACTATAAACTTTGCATAGCAACAGTATTAACGTTACATGAGCAAAAGCTTGATTATTAACTTTGTTATGTAACAACGCCTCTTATTTAAGTTCATTTAATTCGCATCAGTTAGTGGTTAGGATAAAGATTATTTGAATTATTTTACCCTTATTCATTTCGTAAACAATGCTTAACTGATAATTCACTTTATATATATGTCCTTTTAACCAACAATTACTGTTGTTTTCATAAATTCTGAGACTCCTAAAAATGGCGTCTCCTGAAACACCTTCGATCTTGTTTTAAAAATCATCTAACTTTTCGGAAATTACTTTGCTGCCGCTGTATCGGGTTCCAAGCCCAACAAAGTAGTTTTTGAAAAGACAGGTGATTCTTAGAACGAAATCAAGAAATGAGAAAATTTTTAGGTGCCCTAGAATTTATGAAAATAGCTGTAATCCACCAACATTATTAATTCGCCAGCTTAGCTCACTGATATTTAATTCAAAGACTTAGACTCATTGATCCGTTAAGCAATTCAAGTTTATAGATCTTATGTAACGCCTAATACTTCTTTTTATCTAGACTTATTTCAATTTATTGGATATATATCAGAGTTTTTAGTTTAAACAAAAATTTAAATTTCACTTCCATTTACGACATGAGTAGAAGTTTTGATTTTAAGTAAGCTATCAAGTTTAAAAATATTTATTATTGCACAAAGTTCTATTTTATTTATTTATTTAATAATTGTAAATTTGTGCTCAAATAAATATTAGCCATATTAGTGGAAATATAAATAAATTACGCACGTACAGCATTTCAGTGTGAAATAAGATTAGCATATTGGCTGATTTTTTTGATTTATGTAGATCAGACCCCAAAAATTGGTTTAATTCTGGTCAAATCTGCAGATCATTTGTTCCTAAATCATGAGTTTTAAAACTTGTGATCTAGGGCCACATGATCTGCAGAATTGACCAGTAATAAACCAATTTTTGGGGTCCGATCTAAAACATTAGCCCATATGGAGACTTACAGGATTAAAACTTGATTTAAATGTAATGAAAATCATAAACGTTTCTGCAGATGCATGTCCCCGTTTTTCGCTAAAAATAGTTAGGTAATATAAAATTTGCAAACAAAGTTTCACAATCTTTACGTGCGTCGTTTTACGTATTGTGTTAACATTTGAATGAGATTCCCGATTATTTTTCTTCTCATGCTTTAAGAACAAATGAAGGTCAATAATAATTTGCTTAATAATAATAAATCAACCAATTTAGACTATTATCACCTTGGATACAATTTTCAACATGGGATAGGAATTGAAAAAGATGAACATAAGGCATTCATTTATTATCAAAAGTCTGCAGAAATGGGGGACGCTAATGGAACATTTCAGGTTGGATATTGTTATCTCAATGGAATAGGAGTTGAAAAGGATGAACATAAGGCCTTCACTTATTATCAAAAATCTGCGGAAATGGGTAATGCGCATGGAACATACAATGTTGGATATTGTTACCGAAACGGAATTGGAGTTGAAAAGGATAAAAACAAGGCTTTCATTTGTTACCAAAAATCTGCAGAGATGGGGAACACTGATGGAACGTTTAGTGTTGGATATTGCTATGATGAAGGAATTGGAGTTGAAAAGGATGAACATAAGGCATTTATTTATTATCAACAATCTGCTGAGATGGGTAATGCAAGTGGAACACTTAATGTCGGGCATTGTTATCTTAATGGAATTGGAGTTGACAAGGATGAACATAAAGCATTCGTTTATTATCTAAAATCTGTGGAGATGGGTAATTCAAGTGGAATATATAATGTTGGATATTGTTATTTTAATGGAATTGGAGTTGAAAAAGATGAACATAAGGCTTTTATTTGTTACCAAAAATCTGCAGAGATGGAGGACACTGATGGACTATTTAATGTTGGATATTGTTATGATGAAGGAATTGGAGTTGAAAAGGATGAACATAAGGCATTCATTTATTATAAAAAATCTGCAGAGATGGGGAGCGCTGATGGAATGTGTGCGGTTGGATTTTGTTATCGAATCGGAATTGGAGTTGAAAAGGATGAACATAAGGCATTCATTTATTATCAAAAATCTGCGGAGATGGGTATTGCAAGTGGAGTATATAATGTTGGATATTGTTATCTTAATGGATTTGGAGTTGAAAAGGATGAACAGAAGGCATTCATTTATTATAAACAATCTGCTGAAATGGGGGACGCTGATGGAATATATAATGTTGGATATTGTTATCATAATGGAATTGGTGTTGAAAAGAATGAACATAAGGCATTTACTTATTATCAAGAATCTGCAGAGATGGGTAATGCAAGTGGTACTTATAATATTGGATATTGTTATGATGAAGGAATTGGAGTTGAAAAAGATAAAGCATTCAGTTATTATCAGAAATCCGCAGAGATGGGTATTGCAAGTGGAGCATATATGGTTGGATTTTATTATCGGCATGGAATTGGAGTTGAAAAGGATGAATATGAAGCATTCATTTATTATCAAAAATCTGCTGAGATGGGTAATGCCAGTGGAATGTCTGAAGTTGGTTATTGTTATCGAAATGGAATTGGAGTACAAAGAAATTTGCAAAAGGCCAACCATTGGTATAAAATGTAAATTAATTATTTTAAATCTACGTAAGTAATTATGTGGTGCATGAAGTTAGTACCTGCTTGTGGCTGCAATTTCAGGCATCTGACTAAAATTACTAACTAATGACTAATTTTAGTTAACTGCAACTTCATGCTGGTGCAAGCTTTAAGCACAACATATATATATTTATTAATTAAAATTTTATGTTTTCTGATAATTATTAGGGAAAAAAATATGATACTGGGTAATAAGTAACTATAATTATTTGATTTACTTTAAGACATTTAAATTTACTAATAATAATTTATAGCCGCAGATGAATGGAAAGATGAGAATACTAATATTGATAATTGCATAAAAAATTTATTGGTGGAAAAAGATTATCCATTGTCATGGATTTCATATAAAGAATTTATAAATATTAAAAAAATAGGACAAGGTGGGTTTGCAACAGTATTTTATGCAGAATGGTTAAACAAAAAGCAAAATACATGGAGAAGTGTTGCACTTAAATTACTCCATGGATCAAAATATTTTAATGAAGCATTTATAAAAGAGGTAATTTATTTTATTATTTCTTTATAACTTATAGACATTTGCATATTAAGAAATTTGTTTTAATATTAAAGTTAAAAGCGTATTGTGATATTAGTTCCAAACACCCATTATTTTTAAAATGCTATGGTATATCAAAAGATGATTCTTCCGGAGATTATATTCTTGTTTTATATTACGCGGAAATGGGATCTTTGCGCCAAAACCTTCACTCTGTATCAAAAACGAAATGGAAAGATAAATTAGTCTTATTACATTGTATTGCTTCAGATCTTCAAATAATTCACTCTCAAAATCTTATTCATCGAGATTTACATAGTGGTAATATTTTACTAGATAAATTGAATATCGCTTATATTGCAGACTTGGGACTTTCAATGTCAACAAATATAGCACTAATTACAGAAAAGTGCGGAGTTTATGGAATTTTGCCATATATAGCACCAGAATCTTTAGACAGGGGACAGTATACGACGGGGTCCGATATTTACTCGTTTGGAATAATTATGTGGGAAATTTTATATGGAAAATTTGTATCTTATAATCAAGTTCTTGGAACACAACTTCAATTAGAAATATGCAATAATGATTTACGACCAACTATTATTAATGACACTCCACAATGTTATATAAACTCAATGAAGAAATGTTGGGATGGAGAACCAATAAACCGCCCATCAGCAATAGAGATTTGTGAAATTTTTACAGAATGGCAGAATGATGAAAATATTTTATCTGAATTAACGAGTTCTGATGAAACATTAGAAAATATTAAAAGCACGCATATAAAGTCTTATCCTGTTGATCTTTATAAAAGCAAATTTATTAAATATACTTCATTACTTTATCAAGGTATCTATCTACTTTTTTTATTTGAATAAAAATTTTCGATTATATTTAATATTAATTGTGATTAACAGACAGCGGACAGAATGAGTTAAATATTACTGAATTATAACCATAATCTAAGGAAGTTATTTTTGATAAATAAACAGCCACATTCATAAATATTAATTTAATAGTGCCTTTGATTCTATTTTACTAGGTAAGAATAAGGACAGGACGCAAACCTGATTGGTTAAATTTGTTGTTTTTTATTATTCATGGCATAAACCTGGGAAACAGTGTTTATTTTTCACGTGTGCAAAAATGTGCGCTCGTGTGCGGATCCAATCATAATTTTAAATAAAGCAATTTGATTGGATCCGCACACGTGCGCACACTTTTGCGCACGTGAAAAATAAACACTGCTGGGAAATGCTGTCATTACTATTAAATCTACCAAATCTGACTATAATATTAATATTTAATTTACAATTTAAAAAACAAAAAGAGAGAAATTGGAAAATACATACCAACCAAATTTTATATTTTAAACAAAACCATAATTATTTTCTTATATATGAGTGTATAAGTATAAAAATTTGCAACCACATTTAATGATTTATTGTAATAAAATTATAGGTTTCTTATTTCATATCTTAATGTGTATTACTTAAAAGCATATCTAGAAAGATATACCTCAAGAAAGAGCATGCCTCAACGGTATATTCAAAAGAGTATATCTCAAAGTTATATTCAAAAAAGTATATATAAAGAATGCTCTTTTAAAAATTTAAATATTGTTTTATTAAAAATATTATTATATAAAAAAATTTAAAAACACATATAGAATAAATAGCTTTAATTCAGAAAACTAATACTGTTTAGTAATACATCTAATTAAAATAATGTATAATCCAACAAGATATATAATGCGATACTTAAATTTGTATAAATATAACTGTTGTAAATAGCTTATTTTTGAATAAATATCATAAATATAATAAATATTGCTTAATAATTTCAATGTTATCAAATAAGGATTTAAATTTAGATTCAAGACCAGTTTATAATTTAATCAAATTTAGCTTAGAAGAATATGAAGATAATGAATTGGTTTTTAATACTATACATGATTTAATGTAATTTTTTAATAATTCAAATTGTAAATATTATCCAAATCTAAATCAAAGATTTAAGAATATGTTATGAAAAGTAGAGTTTAAAAAATTTTTTGAAAAACCTTTGTATATACATGCTTTAGAACAATCTGAGCTTGAATTATTCTTAAAACACAATTGATAGCTTTTGAAATTACAAATATTAAATTAGACAAAACTTAACAAAAACATAATTTGAAATATGCTTTAATTCATTTTTTCCACTTTGTTAGTCTGTATTTGTGGAATAAATGAATATGTTCTTTCAATAGTACAAGATTATTTATATAATGAAGAATAAATAAAATGAATTCATAGTAATATTGAGCATTTAGCTATAAGAGAAAGTAAAGTATTTTTTGATTCAAACATTACTTTTATATTAAAAATTTTTTAGACCAATATGCAAATATTCATAGGCTCTATACTATAGATGCTGGTGAAACTGGTGAAACTCTTGGTGAATAGTAGTGAAACTGGTAAAACTGGTGAAATTTAATATAACAGCCAATCAGATTTTAGATAGTCACCAGTTTCACCAGCTTTATTTAGTTTCACCAGCATCTATACTCTATACTAATATGTCATAAAAATGAATTGAAACCTTTTATTTATTTACCAACAAACAAAATATACTTCTGTTTATAAAAGTTTAAAGAAAATTTTTATAGTAAATATAGTGATAAATATTATATCTTATTTTACATTTAGAAGATTTTGGCATAAGATGATACTACATCTTAAGTTTCAACTACCTATAAGCAATTTATATAAAATTTGCAAAACTTTTAGGGAGCTGACAAATATTAGCTAATTATAGCCCCCTGAGATTTTTAATTTGACCTCCCAGGGTCAGTTATTTGACCAATATAAATTATTATATGTGATAAAATCGAATTTATCATATGACAAAATCAAATTTGTCACATTTGTGCAATAATTTATGTGATAAAATCAAATTTATCATGTGATAAATTCGATTTTATCATATAAATTGTTGCACAAATGTGACAAATTCGATTTTGTCATGTGATAAATTCGATTTTATCACATATAATAATTTATATTGGTCAAATAACTGACTCTGGGAGGTCAAATTAAAATTCCAGGGGGGGCTATAATTGGCTAATATTTGTCAGCTCCCTTAAAGCTAAATTAATTTTTAAAAATCTAATATAGACTAATATAAACAAATTAAATCAATATAATCAACATTATAAAGCAGCTAAAAAAAAAGAAAATATTACAATAATAATATAAATAAAAGTAAAAATAATTTATCAGTTGCATATGCATGCTACAATTAAACACAAAGTTTATCAATTCCATATTCACTATAGCAAATAGAATCAATATATTTTTAGAATTTATTTTCTATATATTTATTTAGTATATGCAAAACTAAGAGTAGTCAAAACTTTCTATTAAATTTTATGATAGTAAAAATGAAATTTCAAAAGATATTTCAAAAGGTTCTAATACTACACTTAATTTAGTATATTATTTTCTTCAAAAATTTGCTTAAACTGTAAAAAACTATATATAACTTGTGATAATTGTGGTGTCAAAACAAAAATTATTTAACACTTTTTTATTATTCTTGGCTAATAATGCAAGGCTGATATAATGAAATTACTGTAAACTTTTTTTTTAATATTTAAGGTGAGGTTATGCCTCTAGTTTTTATTAATATATACTTATTAACAAATCTTTATATATATACTAACATAGTACTACAGAAACTTAGACTAATTTATCTATGATCTAAACCTACTAGATAAGTCTATACCCTATATATGTCTTATCTAGCTTAATGCTTCTCAAATAACTATTTTTAGTAATACTATATTCCTCTTACGTTTCACATAACAAGTCATTACTTTCAATTTGGTACATCTGGTATCTACTTCTAATGAGCTTTCAAGCTGGTATACTTGCAAGTATAATCTACTCTCTAAGTTATTTTATTTATGCAATCATAATTAATGCAGATAGCCTTTTTACAGCCTTGTATCTCAAGCCAGAAACTTGCTGTCTAGTTAAGTTTACCACATAACAAAGTTATAGAGGTTGGAACCGGTTTTAATAATTCAGGTTTATCACATGAATTTGGTGATATTTTAAAATTTAATCCAATTAAAATTTAATAAATTCTAAAATATCACCAAATTCATGTGATAAACCTGAATTATTAAAACTGGTTCCAACCTCTACAAAGTTAGTATTTTATTATTAAATTAAGAATTTATCATGGGTTTGCACCACCTTAACCAGTTTGCATCTCTTCATATACCATCTCTTTCTATAAATGCCCTAGTCTTCTACTTATTTGACCTAGTACTACTAACCCATATCTCAAGCCAAGCCTTGTTGCTACTGCTAGTTTGCCTACTCCAGAACATAACATTCTTTTTCTGATAACTAATTTATTTGTACTTCTATATAGTGAATTACTAGAACCATATTGCATAGTTACTTTAATGACCTATCTTGTTAAAGACCAGTCTAACACTACAAAATTTCTTAAGTAGTAAGCAATTTTACTTCCAACTATAAGTTTTGTATTATATTACTAGGAGATATATCCAATTTACCTTGACTTTTAACTTGACTCTTCACCATTGGTTGGTGTTGCATTATTGTTGGTGTATTCTGGCTTCTTTTGTCAAAGACTTCTATATAGATATAACCAGAGCTTCAACTTGATTCCTTTATATACACTAGATTAGCTTGCCTACTTCTATAAAATTACTTTCTTTAGCTAGTAGTTCTATGATACCAGAGGTGCTTCTTGTTTAGATAAGGCCAATCCTTTATTACAGTCCTTATATATATTCATTGCTTTTTTCAATATTTCAGTTTTGGTAGTATTGTATCACTCTTCTAAGCAAATATTCAGCACTGTTTTCAAATTAGGACTAATGCACACAATCCATTAATTATTCTTCCAAGCAAGTACTATAAGTTAGATGTGAAGAAGTTGGTGTTGCCTAATATGAAGGTGAAGAGATGTTGGTATTACCTCTAAGTCACTCCAACCAGAGGACTAACTTGTGTGATTTCTATAGCCTAGACTTTTTGTAATGCTACTATCACATATGATACCTATACTCTATAATTAGAGCTCCTTTCAGAAATTCCTATTTCAGAACTGTATTTGCACTTGGACTTTCCACAGAAATTTATATCCGATTATAGCTCTATATATTATTTTAACAAATTTAAAAATTTGTCAACAGCCTAACTCAACAGTCAATCATATTTGTGAGGGAGCTTAACTAATAAACAAAGGAGCCCAAACCCTCTTACTACAAACTTTATGATTCTGGTTATACAAAATTTATATCAATTCATTTTTTGGCCAAATAAAAAAAAAATAGAAATCAAAAAATTAATACTATGGATAATAATAGAAGAGATTATAAACAACTTAGTAAAAAAATTAGACAATTCATTATAATAATAGTTTGAGGTGGACCTGGTATAATTTTATTTGATTTTTTAAAAAACATTTTACAACTTTCTCCACTAACACAACATTATTATTTTAGATTTAATAATTTGCCTATAGATATTAGAAAGGTTTATGCATTAAAGGAATTAGGTAAAATAGAAATAGCTTTTCAATTGTTAAATAATAAAATATTTGATATAGATAACTTATTAGAAACTATACATACAAAACAATTAACTAATAAAAAAAAATCATATTTATATACAAAGATTAGGCAATATATAGAAGATCTATATAAAAACTTATTATGTAAAGCCAAATAAAACTAAGGTTGATCTATAGTATAGGTGGGCAACAAACATAAACTAGTAGGTTAGAGTTAGTTTTTTATATATAACAGAGGGTGTAATATACATAGGTCAAAATCAAAAATATCACCATCATATCATCTAATATCACCTATGGTGATAGCAGGCCGATAGGCTGTTGGCTATAAACCGATTGATTAGATATAAAAAAAGCTGATAGGCTGAAGATTTTAGTAAAATATGTTA